>APFE030011690.1:133742-179560 GCA_000404065.3 Pinus taeda
AATTGTAGCACAATTTACTATTTTTAGCAGTTTTTCAGGTCCTGAACTTCCGGAGCCGTTTTGAGGCCCTAAACGACATTTTTTGGGAAATATAGGGGCAACATGGGTCCATGGACCGATGTTTCCCTTCCCAAAGTGGTACTTCTCGGATAGATCTTTCTAATGAGCTATCATATGCATCAAACGAATATCGTATGCCAAAGTTACGACCCCAAGAATTTGATGTACCAATTTACCCAAAACGGGGCCCACAATTTGGCGTTTCATCTTCTAGGGTTAGGTTTTGGAATGTGAAGGGTTTTCCATTGTTTCTCAACAATAAATAGGCCTTCGAGCCTCAATGTAACATAGTTCGGAACAGTTTAGAGGCATGTAGCCGCCACATCTCTTCTCAGAGATAAGCTACCATCGCCCTAGCTGGTTTATTTCCATTTCTGGTTGTAAGCATATTTCAGTATTTTCCATTAATAAAATGAAGCATTGTTTTCGCTGCATCTTTGTGTATATGGTTATCTCTGTATTTTATTGCTTTCTTGTTTAAATACGGATCAATTAGTTCTTATTAAATTGGTTCTGGAGGTAACCTCAGCGTATTGGATGTCTTTGGCTTCGATACCCAAAGGAATCCTTTCACGGATAAAAAAAATATGCTTCAAATTCATTTGGAATGGATACAAGGAAGGGAAGCCATTTGCATGGGTGGGATGGAGTCACATTACACTACCTAAGAAGTGGGGTGGTTGGGGTTTCAAAAACCTACCTTCTTTCGCCCATGCTCTTGCTGCCAAGATGGGATGGCTTATACTTAACTCTCACAGCCTCTGGACTGAAGTGGTACAATACAAATACCTTTGGCCCTTACAAAATATGGAATGGATTCACCTCCCAACATGGCAAAGAACTGGTATATCCACGATCTGGAAGCTTGTTCTACATACCCTTCCTACTATCAGAAATGGCCTTGCATGGCACATAAGAGCTGGAACATATGTGCGCATTGGCATGGATCCATGGAGTGGTTATGGCAACATGTACTACCTTCCTCTTGAACTTATTAAATCCCTTAAGAACAGAGGCATTCATATGATTTCCAATATTGTTGATTCAGAGAACACCTCCATATTTTCACAAGCATGGAAATCTGCTGATAATTTGGGTATCCCAGTACAATGGCATGAGGCTTGGGTAGGATATATATCTGCACTGACTGAATCACATGTTCGCATTATGGAGGGTGAGGACAAACTCATTTGGGCTCCAACAAAGCATGGTTCATATTCACCTAATGAGGGATATCTTATTATTCATGCTACTCACAAGCCGCCTGTGCTGATGGATTGGTGGCATGATCTTTAGAAGCTCAAAGTGCCCCCACGGACAAGATTGTTTATGTGGAATGTACTGATGAACAAGACACCTATCCAAGGTAATATGATGAAAATATCATTTTATGGCCCCTCTTGGTGTGTTCTATGTCTCCATGCTGAAGAAATAAATGATCATCTCTTTCTCCATTTCCCCACTGTAATCAATATATGGGATCAAGTACTTTCTTCACTGACCATTACTTTGAGATGGCATGAAAAAAACACACTGGAGGCTTGGAAACATTGGAAGGAGGGGTCCAGGAACCAGAAATATCACTGTCTCCCTCTGCTTATATGTTGGACCATTTGGTTGAACAGAAATGGTATCGTCTCTAGAGACAAAGTAACTCATTGGCCATTGTCAATTGCTCAGATTATCATGCCTACCATGAGATTCTAGAAGACGAGCCCACTCCTCCTGCCTGTGATGTGATACCTAAATTCATAAATTGAAATCATCCTTGGGCATATTTTTATGGTGCTTCACAAGAGCAAGTGTGTGGGGGAGTGGGGGGGGGTATTTTATTGCACAAATCTAACAGTCACTTTTTCCGAATCCAGATGGGCTTGGGGGTTGGAACTAATAATTTTTCTGAACTTATCACCCTTAGACATTTGCTCCATTTTGCACTGGCACACGATTGCAGGAAACTTCAAATATTCGGGGATTCTAAAATCATGATAAACTGGTTCAATAATACATTTGCATGTCATGTGCACTCTCTCAGGCATATATTGGATGAAGTCATGCTTTTAAAATCTCATTTTGATTATATTTCTTGTCAACACATTTACAAGGAACACAATCAGGTTTCCAACCATTTACCAAGGAGGCCACGATCCATCCCAGGGGGTTATGGCTAATACCAGAGCAACAGGATATAGAACGTTTTCAATACTACCACCAACCTTATATTGATCAATTATATCAATGGGATGATAGGCCCTAATCTGTAGTTTACTTTGTGATTCTATCAATACCCTTTTTATAAATAGTGTATATATCCTTTTTATGAACAGTTATAGTGTACCACCTACGGGTAATTTTGTACATACATGTTTTTTTTATGGCTACGACCCAACTTATTTTATATGCCTTCCAGGCATCTACAACATGTAATTTTCTCAATTAATAGAAAATTGCGATTTTTCCCTTGGGAAAATAATGGACTTCCTCTGTAGTCCTGCACATATTGCAATTTATACAAATATAACCATAAACAAGGTATTCACTGTGCGAAGAGATTTCTGAAAAGAGCTTTCATTATGAGAGAAAAATCTTTAATCAATTGATTAGAAAAGTATTTAGCACATAAGAATATGATTTTGATGGAGTGTGGAAAAATCACTATTCTCTGCACTTCTTTGCACTTCCGCATTGGAGAGATTTCATTGTACAAAATTCGTGTATTATCACTTTTCCCTTTCAAAATAACCATTAGTGTGTTGATATTGTCAAAATTCTAGCGTGTTGTTATTGTCAAAATTTGATTGAAACATAATAGATGTACAAATTTTATGTGGCATTTATTTGGTTAGTGTTGTATTGTTTGATTTTGATCTCTTTTCCATTGAAAATTTTGCAAATTTTGTCGTGTGGGACAAGAGTTGAATGTGCAGAGGATGGCGCATGTGCATGAGAACAAGGATACATAGGAAACGTTACTCTGCAAACAAGAAATTAATTTAAATATCAACATAAAGTATAAGAAACATTACTATTTTGTTTTAATAAGAAACTTTAATTTATTGCAATAAGGATTTTAATAAACATTAAATAAGAAACATCATTATTTCATTTTAAATAACATAGAAACTATTAATCGTTAATAAGTTTCAATTTCATAAAACTTACTTCCATTCAATCGATACGATGGATCATTGACCAAATTGTTCATTTGATTGATTATAATGTTATGTGCTAAGAATATGGGCATATGGTATCACCATTAACAAAAAGTTGATCAAAGTGTTCATTTGGTTGTCCAACAATATTTCTAGTGCATTCACAGCCCGTCATTTTCCCATATTGTTGACACAAAATATTATGATCAAATAGGGCCTCTTGCCACCTTGTGCTATTGGATCATAAAACACCAGTAAGAAATATAGGGTCTTCTTCATTGTACACTTTTCATCGTTGTCATTCCTTTAACTTTTCTCTATATTAATAGCAGGGCTTTATCTTTTCTTAGTGCAGTTGTTGCACTACTTTTCTTTGCGAACTATTCTATTATGTTGATCTATCAATTATTTTGTTGGGTTCATTCCATTGGTTGGCGTTTTATAACTTTGGCAGATTTGCAACATTTGCAATTTTCGATAGACGATTATTACATTGGCTTTATCATTAGTCCTTGAAGATCTAGATTGATACACTTATGTGTGGAAAGTGTGTGAAATATTTTTCAATTTAGTTCGAAAAGGATAGTATACATGTGCCACCTCTAAAATTGATACCAATTCCTACTAGCACAATGTTTTTTTGGTCATATCATCCTGATACAAAATGAGTCAAAATGGTTGTTTGTGTGTTGTTTTTATTTGTTGTCAGGATGTGATTCAGGAATATTGTCAGTTGTTTTCTTTCAATTCAATTGTCATTACTATAGCTCAATTATGGAAATTTCTTCATGTTCAGACATGGTTTCCACTAGATTGCTTACTATCACTCTGTCTATTGGGAAGATTAAAAATATATATAACAATCTATCTTGATAACGAACTATCTAGGGATGTGTCATAAATCTGTCATTGTGTTGCCTTTCCTATTTCTGTAACATCCCATCGTTTTTCTCTCTCGATACTTCGGTTACCCTTTTTGCTTATGCTAGACTGTGAAAATTAAAAATAAAAGTATTAGCAATATGTTTCCCTTCTACATCTCCATTCTCCCACACATACCCTGTCTTTGGCTCATTCTTCATTGCGCATAATATTAATTTTTGTTTGTTTTTTTGAGCTCCATATTAATTGTGAGCACAACCTTTGATCAATTAATTAGTTTTATGCAATTGTTGTTCCACATAGTTATATCTGCAAAAGTTCTAAATGGAAAAGATCTCAAAAATTAACCAAAGAAACATTCTCCCTAGCATCTAAAGGACTTGCATCTCCGTAAAAGTACTAAAAAATGCTTATGCATACAACGTTCACTTTGTGGAGACCAAAAACCATGGTCGTTCAACCGTTGGCTATTTTTCAGATTCATGATTTATTACAAAATAATTTTCAATTGAGCTTTAGCGACATCTCCAATTTATATTATATTTCATTGGTTGATGTTCAACATTTTGTGCTTTTCATACAATATTTAGAGGTCATTCAAACCCAATTGAAAGCTAATGGTGTGTTCATCTATGCATTAACGTATTGCACAAATCCTCCATCTCATGCAAAATTAGAGATCTATGCAATTGCTCTCCTGGATAGCTAAAACTGTAAAAAATCTAAATGGAAAACATCTTAGAATGAGATAATGATAAAATAACTCATTAGCAACACGTGTCATAATGATGCATGTGATATACTGGAGTTGTGGAAATATGAGGTGCCGCAAGGCTGCTCTTTTGCTAAATAGAGAAAGAATGGCTCAACCTAGGGAAACGATTGAGGTATTTGAATGGTGAAAGACCCATTCAGGTTCTATTGTGTTGAAGCTTGGAAAAAAGGGATAAACATAATTATTGAAGCATTGACTATATTTCATATTTATGATGCGTTGCAAAACACATAGTCAATTTCCAACTGGGCTTGAACAACATCTCAAAACTCAAGAAACAACACACTACATTGCTTTATGTTCAAGATTTCCTAGTTTTCATGCGATATTTAGAGATGTCATTAAAGCCCAAGTTTAAAGTTGAAGATGTGAATTTATGGAAAGCTAAATTCGAAGATAAAAGCTCATGTAAGGAAAAAGAATTTCAAACAATACTTGCATCTTCTAAATTCTATGTGCAAAAAGCAATTTGCTAGCCATTTACGTTATGTTATCAAAATTTCTTGCTTAATAAATGACCAAGGAAATTTTTAGGGGCTAATATTCACAAGTGGGCTAATTTTCCATGCCTTTTCCAAAAAAGATTCGCTAATTTCCATTTTTTCTAAAGAAATGATTTGCCCAATTTTTTAGTATAAAATTATTTTACTTTAAAAATCACCAAAATTTTATATATAGACTATATTAAATTATTATAAGTTTGAATAATTTTACAAAAATATCACCAAACATTTTAGACATTGCATATTATGGACTTGTGAGATTTTCTAAGGTTTCTAAACTTCAAGAAAAAATTGCATCCTTAAAATTTTCCCTGTCAACGATGTTCTCAATGCCGTCTAACTCTATATTTCTCGTTTCTATGTATAATGACCACGTGTAACTATTTACGCATGACACATGTTAGATAGGACATATCATGTACACGTATCTCCTTTGAATCAAAAAAACGTAGAAAATTAAATAAATATGAAACTGCATGATATATTATATGGACTGATTATTATTAAGTGGCTTCAGTTGCTTAAACATCAATATTATGTGGAAGGAAAGTGAACCGGATAACTCAATGAGGGGAAGTGAATTCCGAGGTGCAAAACTTTGCCATAGATTTATTATTATTATTATTGCGCGTACTCATTCTCCAACATAAATCATAAATCAAAAGGTCTAAGTTTTATGAAGCTTTTGTGTCGTAAATTTAACAAGTAATGTGTCGGTTGTTGCATTGGCCAAAGTGTTGATCACAATTTTTTTTTTGGCATGCATATTGGAATAGTTCATTGTTCTCGAGGGTGTCATTATGAATGGCTTTTCTCATAGTTGTCAAAATCGATAGTCTATTCTCAGATTTGTGCGTTTTTCTCATTAGCGTAAGAATCATAAATAAAAAGGTCTAAGTTTTATAAAGCTCTTGTGTCAGTAGTTGCATTGGCTAGGTGTTGATCATGCATTCTCTTAGGGCATGCATATTGGTATAGTTCATAGTTCTTGGGGGGCTCGTTACAAATGGTTGTCCTTATAGTTTTCAGAATCAATACTCTATTTTGAGAATTGTGTGTTTTTCTCGTTAGCATAAGAATTATGCACAATATTTATTTTTGGAAACATATACAAATATTACGATATTTATATCAAGTATGTTTTGGTTCATCTGTTTTGTGATTCTATATATCATTCATAGACAAGAGTTTTACGTGAATCTTTTTAACTATATCATATTTTTCTCGTTTTCTTGTACATTTTTTTATGTTGTGCTTATCATTGAGCAATAACTCATAGTGAATTTAATTGTTTTTGGAAACATGATTACTAAAGCGTCAATGAAAAAGCATGTTTGAAGCATGGTTGCTAAAGAATTAATGGAGAAGCATTTGTTTACTATAGAAAGAAACAATATAGATGAAATACTAAGGCATCATAATCTATGTTGTTTAAATAATTTTGGATATGTTGTGGGAGATTCCCTGTTTGATACTATGTGAACTCTATTTCATTTTAGATACACGTCAACAGAGTTGCATGAAGGAAAAATAGAACACTTCACGAATTATTTACATGAAGGGAAGGCTAAAGTCATATTATCTTATGAACGTGAACTGAAAATAGATGCATTAATACAAATGCATAGTATAAATAGCCGAGATGATTACTTGGAAAGGATGAAAAAATCAGCTTCAAGTACTACCAATAAGGAAGAATGAGGACTTTGGGGGGGGGGCATATTTAGTATACATTGGTTATCGAACTAGCTAAAAATTCCCATAAAACTTTGGTCAAAGACAACAATGAAAAACTATTTTCATTTTAATTCAAATTCGTTCAAAGAAAATTATGACATATTTTTCCATGATGAAAATTCAATTGTTGGACATTTCAAACCACTTTTATGAAAGAAAACATGATTAATAGAAACCGATATTGAATCTATAATAAATAGAACAATGTACGAACAAACAAAACTCAAAAAAATTATGGTTCATGCAATGAAGAAAGTTTTTTTGAAACAATATGCCAATTGATGGGGAATGAATATGATGTTCCCTATTTATGACACATAATTGCATAGAAATTTTGCAATGTGTTAGTGTCAGTCATTTTTTCCTGTCACCAGTGATCAAATATGCTTTTACCAAGTTTGTTAGGGGTCTCAAGATCAAATTTTATCATATCACTAGGTTTCCAAAATAAAATTTGGTCATTGGTTAGTTTGTCTAGGTTTATTTCTATTTTCTCAACAATATCACATGTCGGTCGCTTAAATCAGTCAAATGAGTGTATCATCATAAAGAGGATGTCATCATCAGGTCATTCATCACCATCAAGACTTCACTCAGTCTAATGTATTCATTTAGGTCATTAGGGTTCCAAGGTCCATTTTCATTTCATGCATAAAATTCGGCATAGGATGAGTTGTGATAAGCAACTATTTTCAATAAATTTTTATTTGATTGCATAAGTACTTCATGGTTACAGTCTCAAGGTTCCAAAAGAAAGAAGTTTTATTATTAAAAAAGGTAAAGAAGCTCATATTTCAAATCTCCAAGGTGGATAAGTTCAAAAAGAGTGAAAGTCATGTTTTGAAAAGTTATGTGGGGCCCATTTTCACTCAAATGAATATCATACTATGCCTATAAAATCCCAAAGGTCCCAAACATATTTCATATGCATCCTTACCTCCTTTGTTTATTGATACCTCTCCTCCTTTGGTGAAAAATCATGGGTTTTCTAGCTAAATTTGGCAAAAATATCCCAGCATTGCGCTTCTTTGATATGCACTGCCCTTCTGTGAACTGCACTGCACTTTTGTAGGTGGCACTGCACTTTTGTGAATTGTGCTACACTTTGGCGTTGCGCTTCTGTCAAGGGTGCTACGCTCAGGATAGAGTGGCCCGAAACTTGCCAAAACTCACCCAAATTCCAAATCTAAGCTTGAATTCCAATTCTTTTCTCTTCTAAGATATTCAACAAGTACCATCATCTCTCTCTATTTTCTTTGGGCAAAGAAAATTCAAATGGCGAGTTTTGTTTATCTACGGTTTATATTAATTTCATGCTTCAAAGCTAGTGCAAATGGTGGGTTTTGTTAGATAGGACATTTCAAACTTTAAGAATTGCTGTTTCATACCTCTATGTATATATAAATCACCATATCATCCACCAAGAAACTCATTGATTTTCAGTTTACCTTACCTTTTCACAAACCTTAGTTCATACCTATCAATTTAAACAATTTTCCTAGCAGGACTATTTTTTAAATTCTCCTACTCATCTCCTTCTCTCATTTCACTCCATTCAAACTTCCTAAGATTTATAAAACCCCTATCCATCTCCCAAAATTCACTTGTCGTCATCTCCCTTCCCTAAATCCCTCATTTCATCATTTCACTCATTCCTCATTATTTTTCCATTTTCTTGTTATCTAGAGTTTTTATCAAAACGGAGGGAGATTCTTCACCATCAGAAAAGAGAAAACATCATAAAGGAGGAAGGTTCCTGAGGTATAAGCCTATAAACTGTAATGAAATCAACTCTTCACCATTCATTAGACAATGCTTTTAAGATGTCAACTGCCTAGGGTTTTGTCAAAGGGTAGGTGAAGTGGGTTTTCATGAGCAGCTCACTGACTAGATTGCCATAAATCTGAAAGGGGAAAAGCCATCATAGTAGGGATTGAATTTAAATTCTCAGTAGATGTCATCTTTCTTGCCATAGGGATACCTGATCATGGGGAGTATTGGTTTAAAGGCATGAGCTTAGACCTTGAGCAATACAGACCTTTCTTAAAATCACCCTACAAAGAGGCTCATTCACACAACATTCCATTCAGGTACCTGTTGGAAAAGTATGCGCCATTGATGAAGGTTGTAATGAAGTTTTTCACCTATGAGGGAAGATTTTCTAGATTGTATGGATACCACATTAGGCTACTAATGCATTTCATAGCTCTAAAACCTCTCAACATGTGTCATTACTTGTGTATAAGTCTTATCAAAATGTATGAGAAGGTACGAATGAAAGGACAAGAGCATCACCCTAGAATTTTCCATCACAATTTAATAAAGATTGTAGTCCTCCATCAGTTGGCAGAAAGGAACATGGCATGGGATACCTTCATTGAAGCAACTTTGTAGTGGCATGAAACTACTTCATCAAGTCATCGCCAAGACACATCAACACAACATGTAGAGGTAGGGTCATCAAGAAAATTAGAGGAGGTTCCCAAGGCACCTAGACATGAGGTGACTAAAATATATCAGAGAGGAAAAAGGCTTGTGTTTACCTCTCAAGTTGAGAAGAGGGCCAAGCCTTCTACATCAGCACAACATGGATCACATGTACACAATGAGGAGCTAATTGAACATGATTTTGAACTAGTTGACTTGGAGACAACAACTGAACCTTCAAACTTGCAACAAGTTATCAAGGTGAAGGATTCCCAAATCAGAGAACTCAGGGATAATTTGGCAAGGGCCAAATTCATCATTTCCTTCCTTGAGCAAGAAAATAGTCAGCTCAAGGCCAAACAACTAATCATGGAGAAAGAGCAATCCAAGATGTTGCAGCAAGCAAAAAAAGGTAAAGCAATGATTGAACATGATGAAAAGGAAAAGAAAGTTGGAAAGAAGAAACCAAGGACCAAGGGTCTCAAAAGGGCATTGAAGAAAGAAAAAGAACAAAACCTACTGGATGAAGACTTGGACATTGAAGACAAAATTGCCTTGGAAATCAGTGAAGACAGAGAGTATTGGCTAGGTAAGGTCTATGGCCACCTAGAGTAGCTTCTTGACAAGGCCAATAGGGACAACCAACTATTGAGGCACATGGCCCACCACTATCAGACCAGAAACATGATTTGCAACATCAAGCTCAAGGAAATGAAAAACAAGATAAAGGAAACCCTAAAAGACAAAAATGACATAGATAACTTGGAGATTATTGCTGAAACATCAATGAGAGCATGACACACCTCATTTTTCACTTCATGACCAATTTTGGGAGTTTTCTAATCATTTTTTTTTTGAATTTTGGTGCAAAACTCAAAAATTGGACTAGTCACAAAAACGCAGTGCCTTGGCACTGCGCTTTTTCCTCAAGGCTCCAAATGACAAGTGGCTTAAATTTTTGGAAATATGGTGGCCTCCTCTCAAAACCCATTTCAACAGATTTCTCAGACAAGGCTTAGATTTTGAGAAAAATAAGAAAAGGGGTCAAAAATCAACATTTTTCCCCTCTTTTTGATAGGTGTTGCGCTTTTGGAGACACCTTGGGAGAATCAACGTTTGAAGGGCTTCCCATGGGTCACTTTCAAAAATTCAAGATTTTATGTAAACTAGACAGGAAAGGTGAGTTGACCATCCCCTCAGATGTCAAATTTGACTTCATAAAGGCACCTAAAAGTGGCCCCAAAGTTGGCACCGTGCTTTTGTAATTTTCTGAGTTTTAATTTAAAATTTCCATCTGTGTAATTTCTTAGGTTCTTACTTTGACTTGGTTAAAGTTAAACTCATGATGTAACTTCAGTAGTTAGAAGTTTAGATGATGTAATCATAAATAAATAGGCATGATAGGTTGTTTTTATGGTTAATTAGGCCTCATAAAGGAAACAAAACGCAAATCAAAGTCTAAGAGAAGAGTTTGTTTTTGACCTTCTCACTCTCACTTGTTGGTTGAAACATTGTTTGAAACAATTCCACCACTTAGGGATTCAACCCCTAAAGGTGGGGAAGCTGTTTGATTGAGTCTATATGTATCATTTATCATTCAGAGAGAAGGGTTAGACTTCAAAGGAGAGAACTTGTATCTTATGCTTTCATACAGTTAATCAAAGAGTAATTGCAGCTATTTGTTAGGAATACTTGTTCAGTGAGTTTGTGGTGTTGTTTTCCTTTTATAGAAATTTCTTATGAATTAATTCATGTCTCTTAACATGTTTTGCTTCTATCAATGATTTTCCTTACAATTATATAGGCATAATTCTTTAGATTCAAAGCTCTGTTTATGTGGAAAATCATGTTTATGTATCTCTTCTTCTAGATTAATGAATTCATGTTAATACATGCTCATTATGATTTTTTAAGCTTTCAAACCCTACAATACATTAAAAAAAATCTTAAATCCACCACGAGACATTGTTTTCTTGCTCTTCTTTATGCATGCTACTGCAAACCTTTAACACCTTAACCTAATTTCTCTTTCTCATCCCTGGTCCAGCAACCTCAAAACCCTAAATTTTCAAAAACTCAATTAAAACTATTATATCTAGCCTAAAATCAATTTCTCTTCTAGTCATTGGCTGTAAAATCCTTAGAGAGATCCCTCTCTAGTTTAGTAGAGCTAATGCTGAACTGCAAGTGGTTTTGAAGTTAACTCTTTCGATCTCCTACTCAGCCTGGGACATTGCAGAGGATAACACAATGCAATCATGCATAATGATTCATTTGCATTAAAATGCATAGAAAAATACATGAATGAAAATAAAGCTAAGTAATTTCTTGGAATAGTAGATTAGCAAGGATACATTATACAATTAGCAATGCCATATGGAAAAGGGAAGATAGATGGTGGATTTTTTTTTTCATGATTGGATTCGGTATATCTTGAACATAACTAAGATTTTAGCTTTTGTGTCTAAATTTCGTGTGTTGGAAAAAGACACAACGATATTCCATGTTATGCGATTTGGTCTGAGTATAGGTCATTTTCATTATGAACCTCTCAAAGAGGTAATACAATGAAAAAAAATTTAGATCCTATTGAAGCAATCAACATATAGAAGAATTCAATAAAAAACATGGTAACATTAATATGAATGCTTCGAAAAAATGAAAATGAATGAAAATGGCATAAAATTAACATCACTTTTATTAATGAAAATAAGAGATCACGACTATCATTGCATCGAATCAAAAAACATATAGGGAAACAAGGATGTTTTCGAAATAATTGTTCTTAGAAAACTATGCAAGCCATTAAATTGTAGCTCTAAGGACATGGACATTGATGACGATACTATGGAACTTAATACAAAGCTTTTCAATGTAAGAAAGAGACTAGGTTATTTGTTGCATGAACTCCAAATATAGATAAGAAACAAAAATGTTATCGAAGCAAGTTAGTTTACAAGACGATCAAAGCGACAAAAGATAATACATAATATCATATTTGCTAATGAATTTAAAGAATCATCACATTTTTTTTATTATACATCTGAAACATTGGCTGAACAAAAATATTCAAAGAATATACAATATGTTCCTATTTATTACTATGAAATATGCAATCAAACTTGGTTTAAAAGAGATGTCATAGAAAAACAGTTCAACAATGTGTCCAAAATTAAGTGCGTATGCAAAAAAATGTAGAAATGCATTAGACAATGACAAAGTTATCAAATTTGCAGTTCCAGAGCAAATTTTTCATAATAGAAATATTTCCATAGTGAAAGAACTTTATGAATTGGAAGAAAGATTGATATCATTACGATTAACCACTTTGGAAAATACGGGAACTTGGACAACATTTTAGAAAACCACAATTGGCCTTAATTGGTGGACTAATCAATGTACCTGTTGACATGTCTCAAATTTAAGCATCCTGCACCTAAAGTTGTGAGTTCTGGGCACATTGAAGTTTTTGCTCATCTTGATTCAGATGAAAAAGAGTTACATTTTCCCCTGGAAGAAATGCATGCACCGACATCTATGGCAGGGATTCCTTTTGATATTGCACAAGACTTAGAGACATTGTCACATGTTCAACCCTTGCCAAGCAGGGATTCTAGTAGAAATATCAGTAGAGAGGTCCAGGAAGCCTCCTCATGGAGGAAAGATAATAGCAAAGCACCAGGAGGCAGTGCCTCTCAATAATCCATGACAACCATGAAAACCTTGGCTCCTGTTGAATAAGAAAATTTGAAGATTTGATTAGTGAGGTTGGAGAAAACGATTGCTAAGCTCCGCGAACAAGAAAATAAATATAGTCTTATTTCATTATGTCAGGGAAGTCAATAATCAAATCAAGGATACTAATCTTCGGTTGTTTTCTCAAAATGATGTGTTGAAGCAAATGAATAAGCCGTTGATGCGCTGGAAAGCCTCCAGACTTAAACCCACCAAGAAGTTAAGTGCTCAAGAATTTGCTTTATAGTTCAAAAAGTGTTACATTCCAATCAAACATGGCTTAGAGGTCTTGGTTATGGCTGTTGTTCTTTGAACAAAATTCCTTTTGCTACAACATCATCACTATTTTGGCATATTATGCAATATGCATGAGGACATGCATTTGAATCAGCATGGGGGGGGGGGGGTGTTGGCACCCATTTTTCTCCCCATTTTTTTTGCTTTTCACATCTATTTTCAGTATCTTTTGTCTGAAAAAGTACTCCTTCCACCTACATTACCATATACATCAATACCTAAACCTTGCTCATATATGACTAGAGGTAAATGCATCTAACTGGCGTTGTTTTTCTATTTATGATTAATTTTAAGTGGATTTTGAGTCATATTCTTAATATGCTAACTATCTATTTACGGGTTTAGTTGTGAAGATTAGTGGCAAGATTTGTAGGTCAACACAAAGATGGAAAGGATGCCTTGTCGTTAACATCATTCTCATTTTCATACTCAACATCGTTCCTTTATTTGTACTCAAGACAATAGTGATCAGGGGTACTCCACCCACATTCCTTTTTGACTTCTTGAAGATCGATGTACACGGCTCAAGGAGATTTTGTTATGCCGAGCTCAATGCTTTCAAAGTTGAAGATCTTTCCAGATTGGAATAGAAGAAGATTACTCTAATGTTAGCAATTAGTTATCTCGAAGGGAAGTAGTTCGTTCCAAGCAAGGCAAAGCCGATTTGAAGCTAATCAAACATGCTAAGATTAGTTCTAGTTTGCTGAAGATTGCCATGGTTAGATACCCTATTAGTTTTACATTTAACAAATTGCATTTAAAGGTCGATGTAATAGAGTACAGTAGTAGTCATTAGCAAGATACAATGATCTATGTAATTTGGTTTTCAAGATTCGGTTATGAAGTTATATACATATGGTTATTTCCAAGTTGTGAACCAGAGTGTTTGCCAGCATGGCTGATTGTGAGTCATGTTTTTAATGATTTAAATATATATTTTACTACAGTAAGTTAGCTTACTCCAGGTGTGGGAGGGCCCACCACCTCTGAAAATAATATTGATTAATAGGTAGGATAATTAGGTATGCGATTTCACAATATAAGCTTTCGTTGAGTTACAGTTGCAAACATTTCTTATGTGATTTCGTAATATGCATGGTTCGGTTTTCTAGCATTTAGCTATCGTTGCATTATAAATCGAATGATTGAAGGATTGCTTTCCTGAGTTTGGGGATTTCCAATTCATCCCGTAATCTATGCTCATGTTTTAATACAGAGTCATACTCTATTTCTTTTATTAGATTCGGGCATATTCACATTTGTAATTGGATCATTCACGATATAGGAACATAAATGATTTCTGAGTTTAGATGTATGGCATGGGTTTGAATATGGATTTCCTGAGTGTGTTCAAGTGAATGATTTATGGTTTGAAGGGTATTGACTGTAGTTGCAAATGCATTCGTTCTTGGTAGCAATAGGTGTTGTATTATTTGTTTTCACAATTTGAATTGTGTGATTTATTTCAAGCAGTGATTTTTTAGTTCAAGTTGTGTGATTGGTTTCAAGCAGTGTGATTTAATTTCGAGCATTTCCAGTATTATTTGATTCAAGTTATAGAGTAGTATCGATTTGAGTAATTTAGATATCACATGATAATTTAGTTTTATTTCAACATGAAAGGACAAGTTTGATTTCCATTCCAAGTAGCATAGGGATTGATTTCATAGTAGTGTGACAACAATTCAATTTCATTTATAAACTCAAATAATTTCTTTGAGATTTCATTTTCCTTTAAGCATTAATAGATTGATTTAAGTTGATTTCAAAATCAATCTTTGTAGCATCTTAAGTGTGGTTTGAATGCAATTTATTTTTGAGCAAGAATAGCCTAGTTAAAACAGAATGAGGATGACAATTTAGGATTTGATTTTAGTTTTCTTTTCAAGTTGTAGCATTGCATTTCTATTTCTTAGAGATAAGGTTTTGCTAAATATAGATGATTTCTTGACTCTGCCTTTTGAATAGTTAGAGTTTGAATTTCCTGCTTTTAAAGTGAAGAGGTTTTACTTTAAGAGTTGTGCTTAGATTTAATTTCATTGAGCCTTTTGTTTCAGTGGGTTTGTCTTTTTGATTGAAGAAATTTAGAGTAGGAAACATAATGTGTTGAGTTAAATTGATTCCCTTTGGATTTCTTATGTTAAAGTGAAGAACTATTTTTATGAGCGAGGTGAGTGCTAGTTTACTCAATTGATAGAAGAGTGTTTTTATCATTCTATACTTAACGATCATTATTAAGGAAAATTACATACTGTGAACTTAACCTTGAGCCAAGAACATAGTACAACTCGTGTTTACGAGTCCTAACTAACAATTAAATAATAGGAGGTTTAATTGCTAATTAAAACTCTCAACATTTTTTGGTGTTGTTTCCAGGGAGTTGTATTTTGGTTCAGGTACGATTATTATTATAGAGTTTCAAGGGTATTATAGGGAAGTCAGAGAGCAAGGAGAGTACAATAAGGCGTGATTAAAGAGCCACACATCCACTATAGTGGTGTTGCTCCAAAGTCTGATAGTTTTTTCTTATCTTTGAGCTTTTATTTCCTTTCCTTTATGCGTAGAAGTAGAAGTAGGCCTAGAGATAGTAGAGACATATTTATTTCTAGCTCAAAATTTCCTGCAAATTTTGGTCCAACAACCACACCAATCTCTAATCCTATTAATCAATATGTGGGAATAAAGAAAGAAGAACGAAGTGTTGACAACAAAGTGGCTTCGAAGAGAGAGATTCTGGATTAAGACGAGGAAATAGTTGGACACGTTATTTTTGGGAGTACGGAAGGAATTGCATTTGAAGAACCAGTCGACCTGCAATACAACACAGATCTAGAATCAAATAACATTAAGGACCACCTTTTAGTACCTCTTTTTGACCAGGTGATCATCAACAGGTCTATTCAAGAACCTGTAGTAGACATGGCCAACCAGGGAGGAGAGAATAGAAACAATGAGGAACTACAGGGGGAAGGTGAAGGTCCACATTGAAACATATTCAGATAAAACAATGAGGAAGGGGAAGGAGAAGGCCCACGTCGTAAAATATTCAGATGAAACAATGAGGAATGCTAGGGGGAAGGAGAAGGCCCACATTATAACCTATTCAGAGGGAATCATGATGGAACAAGGGGAGGATCGAAGAAAAGGAAGAATAAGAAGAAGAAGAAACCCCTTCAGATTTCCTATTCTTGATGTAACCAGGAATATCACTATGAAAAATATACCAATGGCATCTCTTCCGCTCTTCTATGGTAAGTCCTCCGAGGACCCAGATGCCTTATTGTTTGAATTTGACATTTTATGTAGGAGTTATAATTATTATGAGGATGCACATAAGCTTAAGCTATTCCCAACCACCTTGAAAGATGCAGCTCTTAGATGGTTTATGAGCCTAGGTGAACACACCATTTACTCCTGGGATGATATGAAATCCGTCTTTCTTAAGAAATACCAAGAATTCTGCAAAAGTAGGGATGTGAATGATATTCGTAAGATGCAACAATTGGAAGACGAGAGCTTAGAAGAATATCTTGAACGTTTCTTTTATAATTCCCATAAATCATGAGGGGAAAATCCAGATGAGAAGGCTGTCATAACTATCTTTTTAAATGGGCTGAGGAATGAATGTGTCGAAACATTAAATCTTTTAAGCGGTGGGGATGCTTATAGAAATCCTTTTGCTGATGTAGTCGAACTATGTCGCACTTACTCATGAAGTAAGACTAAAGTAGGCAAGAAGCTCCGTGACAATTCCCAAGATTATGTGCTAAGAAATCGGAAATTTGTACCCAACATTGTCATCAGAGTTGAATTAAGAAACTTATTGGAAAAAATCAAAACATATATCCTAAATGTTAAGGCTAATAGGATTCATAATTTTGAATTGACTATGGTTAGTCTTGTAATAATGTACATACTTTTTCTTTCTACAAAATGTTTTCCATATTAAAAAATAAAAAAAAATGTAAAGAGGATATGTCCTAAAAGAAATATCAAAGGACAAAAAGAATAATAAAAGACCAAAAAAGTGAAAATATATGAACCCCAAACAAAAATAGATCATGAAAATGTGCAAGTCTAAGTGCTAATACTTTTTACTTTACTGTGCAAAATAATGGTTGTGTGTAGCTTGTCATAAATGCTACAACCCATGATAGTCAAATAGTATAATCTTAACTAGTTCATGCTTTAAATTTCATGTTTATAGTTAGAGAATAAGGATCTAGCCAAACTGTGTAATCTTGGCAGATCAGTAGTTAGGTAGAGAAATAAAATGTGCTCATAAGCTTAGTCTAAGCCATTGGAAGATATAAGGTTAGAATTAGATAGTTTTTTTCACAAAAGAAAAGGGAAAGAAAGAGTCTGCTAGCTTAAATGCACCCAATAAAGTGAAGAGAAAATGTTAGGGTAAGTAAAGGGTAAGTAGAAGAAAGATTACAAAAGTACAAAGTTGATTGAAGCATAAGCACATTTATCATGATTAATCCAATGTTTCAGTGTGCAGGAGTAGTTATGAAAGTGAAAGGATGTTCACAAGCTGATTTAATTAACTTCCCCTCATTTCATTTCATCCCCCACTACATACTTACTAATTTCCCCAATTATCCCATCATTTCTAGTTAAAATACCCCTTTTCCCTTCATTTTAACCCTAGCCCCTTGATTTCACACATTTCCCTAGAAAATTACCTTCCAAAAATCATTTCCCAACCCAAAACCCCTTTTCCCTATTGTGAAACCCATTCCCCTTTGAAAAAATCATTTTCCCCTTATTAATTTCCATATTTCACCTAAAAAACCCATAAAACCCCTTTATCCAAAGTTTTGTCTCCCCCCCCCTTTATTTAATTAACTCCGCAATTCACATTTCCCTTGACATAAAACCTTTTAACCCACCACCCTAGTGCAGTTAACAAATCCCTCCGCATTTAACCCTGATCCCACTTCATTAATCCGTGCATTATATGTTTAATCCCCACTTTATTCATTAAGTAATTACAATTACTTGTAATTAACCCCTCGGGCCCTAGAAATCTTTGCTTGAGTTCCCTCTGTGTAGCTCCACCACGCGACAGCCGTCCGTTCTTCTGCCCCTATATTTGACAGCACGCATCCATATTGTGTTGATTCCCTTGCCTAACTTTACCTGCTCGAGAGCACGCGGGATTCGCAGTTTTTCTCAAGCCCTCTTTGATTACATGGCAGCACTAGGTGAACTCACGTGCTCTGGGGGAAATACTGCCTGACTGCCAAAAGTGGTGCGATGGCCCCCGAAACCACCTCCTTGCCAAAAGATGAAACCACCCACTGTTCATTATGAAATTTGGCACCAAATTCTAACTATTGTCGGTTAAAAGGCTGAAGACGCTCGTTTTCACCCTTTTTGCTCATTCAATTTGTGAAAGCTTCCTAAGCCTTCCTGCGCCACCCTGAGCCTTTGCAACCAAATTTGACCGCTGATTACCTCCTGAACACGCTCCAGATGCTCAATTCAGTGATCCAATGCACAGGTGAAGCTGGAGTACCCTCTACAGCTACCATTGAAACCAGTTTGCAGCCTATACCACCATTTCCAGGTATTTTTGACAAGAAACTAGAACAACCCTCGCAAATTTAAAAACATACAGTGAATTCAAATGTTAAATTGATTGAATTTAATTAATTTTCCCTAAATTGAGAGTATTTCCCCCCTGAATACCCAAACCCCTCTTTTCTGACCTGCAAAATGCCCTTTCACTCCACCAGAGTTGTCAAAGCTTCACTTCTACAAGCTGTATAAGCCTAATTCCCACATTTTATCCTAAATATGGATGCTCGACCTCTCTGGATGTCAAACCTGTGTCAACTCCCCACCTAGACATTGACCATTTGGCCCTAGCAGACAGGGATTTCCAAATAAAAGACACTGCACCTCCAACCCACCTTTTGAAGCTCCACTGTTGGAGTAAGGACATATTTCAGACCATGCAGATGACATCAACCTTTGGGAATCCAACTTACCCAAATACACATTCCCAGAAGTTCACCCTTTCCCAAATATTGTACATTTTTGTCATGCTTGTTATATCCCTAGCCAAAGGGCTATTGTTGCCGCAAATTGGCAGTTTTTATTCACTATTACACCTGAGTCAATCAACCAAATGCTACAAATCCAATCTATCCCTAATCAGACCCCTCTATCCATTGGAAACTTATTGGACTTGTACATCACATTAGACTAGGTGAAAATCAAGTAAATTTTCTAGAATTTTATCATTGAAGACCTCCATACTCCTACAGATATCCCACCCTATGTTGCCACCATTTTCTCAGACACTGGCAGACACATAATCACCATGCTCTCATGCATCCTAGGATACACATCAGATGAGCATGTGGATGAGGTCATCTTGGAATTTTTGTCCATTTTGACTCTAGGCAAGCCTCCTATCATGTATGATTATGCTCAGTTCATTGCAAATAGAATGCATGAACAATTCACCAAATTTCCCATTGAAAGAGTTTTCAAATACTCTTCATTGTTGTTTTATATGTTTTTGTATTACCAGTTAGATAAGTTCCCTGTGAGCATCCAAAAGTTGGACACCAGGGGAAAGGAGAGATCAATGGTCTACTGGACACCCTTGGTCATAGACTCCTTTGTGTACCCACTCATGAACATGATGAATTTTGATACTCAGCCTAGAATCAGCCAAGACATCAAGATAGTGTTGCAATTGGCAAAGAATAGCAAGGTGGGAGACGGGTACCTCTACCAGAACCACACTGAGATCAGAGTTTAGGGCTGCAAGTTAGCCCCTTATAAATTGCCAAAATAACTCCCTATGAGGATATTTGTGCTTGAATATTTAAGAGAAATCATCAATTCTGATGAGGTCCACTTCCTGTATGCTAGGAAGAAAACCTAGTTCAAGGTGAAAAACCAATTAGGCTCATTCATTTGCAACAATAGAGAGGCTGGACCAGAGGCCAAGAGGTTACTACAACAGATGAAATTTAGAAACAACTTTCTATGGCAGTATGACCCTCAGGGGTCATAAAAAAGTTGAGACTAAAGGTCAAGCAGGGACCATACATCGACCACCTGAGACCTGACATTGAACAATTTGCTAACCAATCTGAGAAGGTGGAGAATACATTGATTGATATGGACAACATAGTTATGGATGTTGAGAACACACTGATTGATTTAGAAAAGAAATCTGACTAGAACTCTTTCCTGTAGGTTCCAGAATTAGGACAACCAATGAATGTTCATCCAGTGTTACAGACCCGAGCCAATGAGGAGAAGAATCCTAAGAGGAATAGGGAAGAAGGATCTAGCTCTGCCTTGGAGACACTGATGAGCTTTTTGAGCTACGAAAGTGGCCCAAGTTGAATATTGTGTCTGAATAAGAGGGAAACATTGCTTCATAGGAAGTAACTGACACTGAGACAATGGGGCAGATAAGTAAAGAAACAACTGCATCAGGTGAAACCCAGCAACCATTAACCTCCAACACATAGATGATAGAGAGACAATAGAGTATGGAGGTTTCTTCCTTTGTCAGGCCAACTGACAGGGAAAATGATATCAAAGACAGATTCAAAGAAATAAAGATGAGGAATGAAAATTTTAAGGTAGAGACATATGTCCAATACCTCAAGCTTACAACACCAACCCAAACCAGATTGATGTTAGCTTTTGACGTCAAAGCAAGCAAGATGCAAGTGTCATTTTTACATCCCACTGTTCAGCAACCAAAAACCTCTGCTGACTATAAAAAGACAAATTTTGAGGTGTTGGCCAGGGATGTTCATCCCATTGATCAGATAGAGTTCCACAAGTAGGCTAGAGAAATGATTTACTCCACCCTTACAGGAAAGGCCATGGCTACCCATAAGCTGCAGGATTCATTGGATAATGTGACAACCCAGTACAAACTGGAAAAGGCCTCCTCACAGGCCAAATATAATAGGATCAAATCATTGGAGGACTTGGTCATTGAACTTGTCCATGATCCAAGTGACATTAAGGCTATTGAACAATTGATCAAGAAGAAGAATGAGGACATAGTAGCCCTCAAGAAACATCTTAAGCTACCTCATTCACAGCACCCATAGAAAAAGCAGGTCCTGGAAAGTCAGAGCAGTCATGAAGAGATGATGGACCTAGTGCTGCAACTAAAGGATTAGTTGAAGGAGATGGAGAAAGAAGTGGATATTTTGATGCAACTCAAACAAGCTAGTCTTTATGATGCTACTGCAACTTTCATTCCAACAGTTACCACATATGTACCTTCTACCTTGGTAGCATCCATAGCTCCCACTGCTCCAATGGCCACTGCACTACTGACATCTACATCAACTACATCAGCAACCGGATTGACAACAATAGGCTCTACAGGTGATGAAGCAAACAAGTTGGTCAAAGCAATGGAAGAAATGTCCATTTAGACCATGGAGATGAACAAACTTAAGGAAAAAGTCATCGAACTAGAAAAAGATTACAAATTGTCCCAAATAATGCACAAATATGACTAGCAGAAGGCCACAAGAATGACTGAATGAATCAAAAGCCTAGAGAAAGAACTGACACTGAATGAACCTCTAGGTCAGGATAAGGAACAACTATGGGTCAATATCATTAACTATGTCAATGATATTTGGCAATCCATTCATGTTATTTTTTATTAGATTGATTTGATAAAGCAGGCTACAGAAGCCATTCAGAGAGTTAATGCAGAACTTGAAGATATGCCAGAGAAGGCTGCAAGAATCATCCACTTCCTCAACTCCAAGAACAAGTATGAGTTACAAGAACTAGAGATACCTGATAGGATAGGTACAATTTTGGAAGTCAAAAGAGTCCTCACTAAGAGAAATTTGATGTTGAACTTGGAGGATAAGTGTCAAACCATGCAACTGGCCATTGACAGGTTCATGGTTAAGTTCTAATTTTTGAGGCAAAAGGGATTACCAAATCCCTTAGTTATAAATGATAATCTAATGACACAGGAAGATTACAATAAGAAGATCAAGGAAGTGGCCAAAGATCAGGTAAACACTTCATCCATGAAGGGCATACCAATAGGAAAAGTATTATACCAAAATTTTGAAAACTTGTTTTACCTCGAGCATGAGGTAAAACACCTTTTTGTCAATAAGCCTACTTTTGCCAAATACACAAGGGCAGATGAGATATACCAAAAAATGATCAATATCCAATTACCAGATGCTAAGAAATGGGAAAAACTAAATGACTTACTGTAGGAAAAACACAGTAAAAATATAAATGTACAGAAAAAAGTAAAAGAGCATACTAAAAGGATATTGACAGGTCAGCAAGGTCAAAGAGTATCAGATGAAAGTGTATAAGATGAAAGGTCATAAGTAAATATGACATCCAACGTGAAGACAAAACAACCAGGTATCTTAAAGGGAAAAAGATCAAAGACTAAAAGACAACAGAACCTAAATAATAGGGACAACAAACAACAGTTCAATCGCTGTCTCTATCTTCTTGCATGCAGGTATTTCCTTTTCCTAGGTTAGTTCTCAATGCAGTTTGAGATATTTTGTAAATTCTTTTTGTATAAATATTTCATAATTCGAAGTATTGAGGGTGGATTTCTATACATTTTGTAAATTTATTTTGATCTTAAACCTAAGGGTGATTGTACCAATTTTCAAGTCAACAGACTAGAGCAAGTAATAAAAAGATTGCACTACATGATTCATGAGATGAGATATTTGCAGTACACTCTGTTTTGCACAGTTAGTCATTTATATGTTTTCCTCTGATATCTAGATTTGAGAACCCTTAATTTCTCTCCCATCTTGGATTACTTCTTTCATTATCTTCTTAATCCAGCCTAAGGAACCCTTAATTTCTCCTTGGAACCGATTAGAAACCATTTCACCATCCAGCCTTTGAGATCTGTAATAACTCACCTATCTTGCCCTGTAGACATTGTTTTTAAAGCTTGATCTAGTCCAGTTTGTCTAACATTCAACCCCATATCCCAATGGTAAAAGACAATCCTTTTTCATCTAAGTGATCCCACCACCCAAATTCATATAAAAAACCCCAACACAATCATAACTAGCCTAAACACAATTAACTAAAACAAAGCTAAATCATAAAGAGAGAACCCTCTCTGAGATCAGGAAGGCTAGATCCTGATCTCCAAATTTGGTTTGTGGTTACCTCTATCATTTCGTTTTCTAAACAACTTACAAGAAATTTTGGAGTGATAACATCATTGGCGACCATACTGGGGACTTTGACCCTCAGTCTTATAAAACTTTAAGGAAACCTTAAATTTAATCTTAAGCCCCTTAAGGTCATTTTCGAAAGTTGTTCTTGAAAAGTTTCATAAAAAATAATTAAAAAAGTTAAAATTCTGGCTCCCAATAAGACTCACTATACCAGGGAAAATCTAGATCCAAACCTTGCTACTATAGTTTATGACCGAGATAGAATTTTAAGAAAACCTAAAAAGGTAGAAACTCAGGCAAGTAGTGGCCCATTAGTTAAGGCAAATTCACTCCCTAAGGAGTTGTCAACTTTAGAGGAAATCCCTTTTGATTTGTCGTTTGACCTCTCATTATTTAGAACTAAATATGAGAATGTCATCCATGAAATAGTGTTAGACCTTGATTTTATCCAACTCATTGAATAAAAAAGGGTGATTATCCATCCAGATTTAGATAAATTTGTCTTGGATGCTTTTGACAAGTTAGAATCTTTGACCTCTACATTGATAAGAAATATAGATAATGCTTACCTTCAACAATCTGTTGAACTAGCTACCCTCACTACTACTGCCTCTGAAATTTTTGCACAATCTTCACTCACTATAAATACAACTTCTTTTACCACAGCCTCACCAATAGTATCCACCACAGCCCATTCCCCTATACCAGTAATTCATCAACCATCCTCATCCTCATCATCATCTAGTTCATCTCCATCAAGTTGAAGCCCTTCCTCAAGCACCACTTCTTTACCCCCTAGTCAAACTAGAATCTCATCCATGGCAGACTGATATGCACCTCTAGTTTTACCTGCACAACTCCATGCCATGCCCCAAGATTATCAGAGAAAAATATTTTTGTTTGATGCTATTGGTCAGTACACTTCCCAACAACGTGTGAACAAGATGACTGACTATTTTGAGTTGCATGAGATAGATGAATCAGATGTCCAAATGAGTTTGTTTGCCTAAACATTAACTGGGGATGTTAAGAAATGGTTCAAAGCTTTACCTACCCATCATATTGCAGACTTAGCTAATTTTCATAGATTATTCATTGATAGATGGGAGAGAAAGAAAAACCTTTTGCAAATATTTTCTGAATATGACAACATTAGAAGAGCTCTTAATGAGTCAATCCAAGATTATTGTACTAGGTCCAATAATATCTACAATGCAATCCCAGCTAGTATTAAGCCTCCACCTGACCTAGCATTAATTAAATTCTCTGATGGTTTTGACACTGACATGTCATACCAATTAAGGGAAAGAAACCCTGAAACATTGGAACAAATGAAAAGAAATGTTGTTAGTGTAGAGGCCAACCTATTAGCCAAGAAATCCAGATTGAGAAATGAAAAGAGAGTTGTAATTAAAGAGGAAACTTCCACTTCTGATGGAAATATAGATAGTTTAGCCAAGAGTGTAGAGAGAATAATGGATAGATTAGAAAACATAGAAAGGAAAACTCAGTGGGAGAATCAACAACCACCCCCAATAAGAAACCCCAATTTTAGGAAGAACCCTAACACTGGAAAGAATGTTATACCAGATCAACAAATTAGACCCCCCTTCCAAGAGAACTATGTTGAGGGTTCACACAAACAAGAAGGAGAAGATGATACCCATATAAACTTACTGGAAATCAAAGACGGAGATGATGTTTTTCTTACTTAAGAAGAACAAGAGTTGTACATGCTGCAATAGTTGCAGTTAGAATCTGGTGAATCATTTGACTTTAAACAAGGATATGAGTCGACTATATATGAGGTACACAAACAATATAGCTTAAGAAGTAAAAAGAACAATGAAGCTCCCATTAAGAGATCAATCTAGATCCATACTAAGAAAATAACAGAAGCTCCTGCTACCAAAGTCTTACAAATCCTCCCTAGAGGAACACCGGAGGCTTCTACCCCAAAAATTGTAGATATAACCTCCATTGAAACTCAAATTGAAAAAATTACTGAAATCAATCCAAACAAGAGAAATCAAGGCAAAAAAGCTGAAACATAGACTGAAATGCCTAGTATTGAAAAACAAGATAAAAAATACATAGACTGCATTTGTTAAGGAAGATCTCATCCAAACAAACAAAGCTCAACTCCCTTTCAACATCAAAACTGAAATAGAAAAACTAAAGAGAGGAGAGGGAGAAGAATCCTATAGATCATAGATAATTGAAACTTTAAATATAGGAGAGGGAGAAGATGTTGTCAATTTGAATGATGATCAACCTAAATTATTGTTTGGCCCTAAGGTGAATGGTACTCATCAGCAAGGGGGAATCCCCCCTTTCTACATTAGCCTAATCATTCATGATAAAATATTAGATAATTCTATGTTAGACTTAGGGGCATCTCATATTTTGATGCCAAAATCAATTATGGAGAGACTGAACTTAGACATCACCAGACATATAAGGACTTGTTTTCCTTTGACTCTAGCCAAGTTAAATGCCTTAGTTTGATCAAGGATTTATGTGTAACTCTAGTCCAATGCCTGACAAAAAGTATTGTAACAGACATAGTAGTTGCAGACATCCCACCCAAATATGGAATGTTGTTATCTCACTCATGGGGAGCAAAATTTCAAGGGCCCTTGGAGTTAGTTATGTCTTATGCCACCATATCTGTTTTTGGCCAACAAAGGAAATTATATAGAGAGACCTTGATGAAGTACATGGTGAGCAGTACTGAAAAACCACAAAAATTTCCCATATGCTCCATGCATTCTGATGGACTCTTTCATATTGTACAATTCAGAGCATGACAATAATCAAATCATAGCTAAAGAACTGAAATACAAAACAACTGATAGTGAGAACATTTTTCATGAGTCCCTATGGCATCTAGATTTTGATGGATCTGTGAATAGGTTAGGGGATGGTGCAGGAGTGTGGATCCATAATATGGAGAATAATCATTCTGAGGGACATGCATTCATATTAAACTTCGAGTGTACAAACAACATGGCAGAGTATGAAGCTCCGATCTTAGGATTACAAATGGTTATAAAACTTGGAGCCAAGAGAGTTTCTATAATGGGAGACTCAAAACTGATTATTAAACAAATTAATGGTGAATACTCTGTAAAAAATCCTAGACTTAGTCAATACAAGGAGACTGTCCTAGATTTGATTGAAGACCTCTTGGAAACAAACTTTGCTGCCATTCCTAGAAAACAAAATATGCAAGCCCATAGTCTTGCCACTTTTGCTAGTACCTGCAAATTTCCCTTTCAACCCAACCATCAGTATGTTGTAGAAGTGAGACATAGGCCTGTTATGCCAGAAAACTTGAGGTATTGGCAAATTTTCTCCTAAGATTCTCAGATTTATAACTTCAGGCATGTTGTAGGTGAGTTTCATAATTGTAAAATAGATACAGACTGTACAGTAGAAAATAACATAGATAGTGGCATAGATGTAAATGTTTTAGATATAGGTAAACGCACTAAATTCACTAAAGTAGATATAGATAGTTTAGAAAATGTAGAGATATAAGAGATAATGAATGATGATCCTGAAATTCTGAACCTTAAAAATAATTTTTTACCTAAGGGATTAGTCCCATTAGAATATTTGTTTGACTCGAACAATGTAGCTAGAAAACCGAAAATGGAACCTTTTATAGCAGATATAGAAGAATGTAACATAGGAACTGAGGAAAAACCAAAACTAATTAAAATATCAAAAGCCTTACCTCGAGAGGAAAAGGCTAAATACATAAATCTATTTGAAGAACTCCAAGATGTTTTTTCTTGGAGTTATGAAGACTTGAAGTCTTATGAAACCAACATAATTCAACACAAAATACCTCTCAAAGAAGATCATAAACCTTTCAAACAAAAACTTAGGAGAATTAATCTAGTTCTTATGCCATCTATTGAGAAAGAAGTTAAAATAATGTATGATGCCCAAATCATAGCTCCCATTAGATATTCAAATTGGATTTCAGCCTTAGTCACTACTAGGAAAAAGACTAGAGAAATCAGAATTTGTGTTGATTTTAGAAATTTAAACAAGGTCTCATTAAAAGACAACTATCATCTACCACAAATGGACCATATCCTTCAGAGGGTAGTAGTCTCATCTAGAATTTCATTGCTTGATGGATTTTCTATATATAATCAGATCTTAGTTCAACCAGAAGACTAAGCCAAAATTGTATTTACTACTTCTTGGGGTACCTTCATGTAATTGAAGATGCCTTTTGGATTAATGAACGCAGGAGAAACATTTCAAAGAGCTACGGATATAGCTTTTGCGAAGGAGATCCATGAATTCCTAGTGGTATACCAACATGAAATCACTGTCTTTTCTAAATTTGATAATGAACACCTAGATCACTTGAGACGAGTTTTCATCAAATGTAGATAATTTGGGATTTCTTTAAATCCCAAAAATACACTCGGTTTAGAAGAGGGTAAACTATTGGGACATATAATATCCAAAGATGGAATTAGAATATATCTTGGTAGAATAGAGGCCATTTTGACCATTGCCCATCCTAGAAACATTAAAGAGTTACAACCATTTTTAGGCAAGATAAATTTTCTTAGGAGATCCATTTCAAATTGAGCAGAATTTATTAGAGAACTAAATAACATGTTAAGAAAGGACTCAACACTTAAATGGACAGTGGAGGCCAATCAATCCTTTGAAGCCATCAAGGAAGCCTTAACCAAAAATCCAATCCTTATAAGTCCTGATTTTCAGAAAGATTTTATAATTTTTTCTTTTGCTTCAGAACACATCATTGCAGCAGTCTTGTTGCAAAAGAATGACCACAGATATGAACAACCAGTTGCATTTTTTAGTAAATCCTTAAGAGATGCCACACTCAAATACAATATTATGGAAAAACAAACATTAGCTTTAGTAAAGGCCATCAAAGATTTCAGAGTCTATATACTGTATTCTCACATCATTGCTTATGTTCCAAACTCAGTAGTTAAGGACATTTTGAAACAAAATGTGCCTGAAGGAAAGAGAGGCAAATGGATTGCCACTATATTGGAATATGACATAGAAATAAAGCCTACTAAAGTTATCAAAGGCCAAGGTTTAGCCAAACTCATGGCTGAATCGAATTTTTTGGTCCTAGATATAAATTTCATTGGTGCCCTTGATGGTCAGGAAGAGATGGTGACTCCACAGATCAGTGAACCTTTTATAGATTCACCTTGGTATGCAAATATCATATTTGTATTACTAAACTTACAAGGTCCTCCTGGTTTGAAAAGAACTAAAGCTAGATTTTTGAAAATGAAGTCATTAAAATATTGTATCATAGATAATGCTTTGTTTTGGAAAGGCATTAGTGGTATTCTTTTGAATTGTTTACTGAAATATGAAGCTGACAAAATTATGCAAGAATTTCATGCAGGGAATTGTGGAGGACACTTGTATTGGAAAACTACTGTTGACAAAATCCTAAGGGCTGGTTTCTACTAGCCCACTCTTTTTGTAGATGTTAAAAAACATGTGACCTCCTATCATAAGTGCTAGATATTTGAGGGGAAGAGAAAACTTTTACCCTTGCATCTTACACCAATCTCCATAGAAATACCATTTCAACAATGCGGGTTAGACTTCATTAGAAAATACACCCAACTTCCTTAGCCCAGCATAAGTGGATTTTGACAACCACTGATTATTTTACCAAATTGGTAGAAGCCATCCATTCTAGACAAGCCACAGACACTGTCATTATCTCATTCCTAGAAAATAATATCCTGTCAAGATTTTGATGTCTCTAGAAGCTCATTACTGATAATGCAACAGCCTTTAAATCCAATAGAATGATAGACTTCTGTAACAAATACCACATCACCCTTGGCCACTCCACTACCTATTACCCTCAAGGTAATGGACTTGGAGAATCCTCTAACAAAAGCCTGGTCAATATCATTAAGAAATTACTGGAAGACAACAAAAAGACATGGAACAAAAAGTTGGTCAATGCCTTATGGGAATATAGACTAACTACAAAGAAGTCCATTGGCACATCTCCCTATCAGTTAGTATATGGGATGGATGTTGTTTTTCCATTCTCTTTGGGAGTGCCAGTGATGAAGATCATCCAGGAGTTGCAGGTAAAGCCAAATGATATCTAGAGAAGAATAAATCTGACCATACACTTGCAGCAGACCAGAGAAGAAGTATATGTAAAATCACAGGTAATCTAGGACAAAATGAAAAGGATATTTGATAAAAAGACCAAATTTCATGATTTTTACATAGGCGATAAAGTTTTTAAGTGGGATTAAAGAATATAAGACAAAGGAAAACATGGAAAATTTGACTTCCTATTGTAAGGGCCTTATATCATTTATGATTATAGGGGTAACAATGCATTTTTCTTGAGAGAGATAGATGGATCAGATCTACCAAGAGGACCTGTCAAAGGTAGAATGCTGAAGCATTATTTTTCCATAGATTAATAAATAGTTCACTTTACTTTGCATCATTTTACATAACATTGCAGAGTGTAGATTGGATTGGATGGTAATCTTTTGAAGTTGAAGCTCGGAGAGAAGGCCCTGAGCTTTGAAGGGTTCACCATCATAAGTATTAATAAAGTAGAATCACAGAAGGACAATTTACAAGGTAACTTCAGTCACAATTCGAAGGCTACTGATCCTAAAGTTCTTGACATTTCAATAGAAATGCCATCCCCATGTGGAGCCACTGTTAGGGTTCTATAATAATAGGATTCATAATTTTGAATTGACTATGGTTAGTCTTGTAATATTGTACATACTTTTTCTTTCTGCAAAATGTTTTCCATATTAAAAAATTAAAAAATGTAAAGAGGGTATGTCCTAAAAGAAATATCAAAGGACAAAAGGAATAAGAAAAGACAAAAAAGTGAAAATATATGAACCCCAAACAAAAACAGATCATGAAAGTGTGCAAGTCTAAGTGCCACTACTTTTTACTTTACTATGCAAAATAATGGTTGTGTACATATTCTTATAAATGCAACAACCCATGATAGTCAAATAGTTTAATCTTGGCTAGTTCATGCTTTAAATTTCATGTTTATAGTTAGAGAATAAATATCTAGCCAAACTGTTTAATCTTGGCAGATTAGTAGTTAGGTAGAGAAATAAAATGTGCTCATAAGCTTAATCTGAGCCATTGGAAGATATAAGGTTAGAATTAGATAGTTTGTTTCATAAAAGAAAAGGGAAGGAAAGGGTGTACTAGCTTAAATGCAACCAATAAAGTGAAGAGAAAATGTTAGGGTAAGTAAAGGGTAAGTAGAAGAAAGGTTGCAAAAGTACAAAGTTGATTGAAGCATAAGCACATTTATCATGCTTAATCTAATGTTTCAGTGTGTAGGAGTAGTTATGAAAGTGAAAGGATGTTCACAAACTGATTTAATTAACTTCCCCTCATTTTATTTCATCCCTCACTACATACTTACTAATTTCCCCAGTTATCCCATCATTCCTGGTTAAAATACTCTTTTTCCCTTCATTTTTACCCTTGCCCCTTGGTTTCACACATTTCCCTAGCAAATTACCTTCCAAAAGTCATTTCCCAACCCAAAACCCCTTTTCCCTAGTGTGAAATCCATTCCCCATTAAAAAAATCATTTTCCCCTTATTAATTTCCATATTTCACCTAGAAAACCCATAAAAACCCCTTTATTCCTAAGTTTTGTCCCCCCCCCCCCCCCCCCCCCCCCCCCTTATTTAATTAACTCCGCAAATTCACATTTTCCCCGACATAAAACCTTTTAACCCACTACCCTGGTGCGGTTAATAAAACCTGCCGCATTTAACCCTAGTCCCACTTCATTAATCCATGCATTATATGTTTAATCCCCACTTTATTCATTAAATAATTAAAATTACTTGTAATTAACCCCCTGGGCTCCGCAAATCTTTGCCCGAGTTCCCTCTGTACAACTCCACCACGTGATAGCCATTTGATTTTCTACCCCTAGATCTGACGGTGTGCATCCATATCGCGTTGATTCCCTTGTCTAACTTTACCCGCCCGAGAGCATGCGAGATTCGCTGTTTTGCTCGAGCCCTCTTTGATTATGTGGCATCACTAGGTGAACTTGCGTGCTCTCAAGGAAATACCACCCGACTACCAAAAGCGATGTGATGGCCCCCGAAACTACCCATTATTCATTATGAAATTCCGTGCCAAATTCTAACCGTTGCCGGTTAAAATGCTGAAGACACTCATTTTCACCCTTTTTTCTCATTCGCTTTGTGAAAGCTTCCTAAGCCTTCCTGCACAACCTTGAGCCTCTGCAACCAAATTTGATCACTAATTACCTCCCGAACAAGCTTTAGATGCTCTTTTTAGCTATCTAGTGCACAACTAAAGTTGGAGTACCCTCTACAACTACCATTGAAACTAGTTTGCAGCCTATACCACCATTTCCAAGTATTTTCAACAAGAAACCAGAATGACCCTCTCAAATTTAAAAATGTATAGTGAATTCAAACATTAAATTGATTGAATTTAATTAATTTTCCCTAAATTGAGAGTATTTCCCCGCTGAATACCCAATCCCCTCTTTTCCGACCTGCACACTGCCCTTTCACTCCACCAGAGTTGTTAAAGCTCCACTTCTACAAGCTGTATAAGCCTAATTCCAACATTTAATCCTAAAGATGGCTGCCCAGAACTCTTTAGATGTCAGAGCTGTGTCAACTCCCCACTTGGACATTGACCATTTGGCCCTAGCAGACAGGGATTTCCAAATAAAAGACACTGCAACTCCAGCCCACCTTCTAAAGGTCCACAGTTGGAGTAAGGACATATTTTTGAACCATGTAGAGGACATCAACCTTTGGGAATCCAACTTACCTAAATACACATTCACAGAAGTTCACCCTTTCCTAGATATTGTACATTTTTTTCATGCCTATTATATCCCTAACGAAAGGGCTATTGTTTCCCCAAATCAACAATTGTTATTCACTATTACACCTGAGTTAATCAACCAAATGCTACAAATCCAATCTAGCCCTAATCAGACCCCTATATCCATTGGAAACCTATTGGACTTGTACATCACATTAGACTAGGTGAAAATCAAGAAAAAATTTCAAAATTTTATCATTTAAGACCGCCATACTCATACAGATACCTGACCCTATGTTACCACCATTTTCTCAGAAACTGGCAGACACAACACCTACAAAGACTTCATAGACTCCTTTGTGTACCTAGTCATGAACATGTTGACTTCTAATACTCAACCTAGAATCAGCCAAGACATCAAGAGAGTGTTGCAATTGGAAAAGAATATCAAGGTGGGAGACTGGTACCTCTACTAGAACCACACTGAAATAAGAGTTTATGGCTGCCAGTTAGCCCCTTATAAATTGCCATAATACCCCCCTATGAGGATATTTGCGCTTGAATATTTCAGAAAAATCATCAATTTTGATGAGGTCCACTTCCTATCTGCTAGGAAGAAAACCTAGTTCAAGGTGAAAAACCAATTGGGCTCATTCATTTGCAACAATAGAGAGGTTGGACTAGAGGTCAACAGGTTAATACAACAGATGAAATTTAGAAACAACTTCCTAAGGTAGTATGACCCTTAGGGGGTCATAAAAAAGTTGAGACTTAAGGTCAAGTTGTGACCCTACATCAACCACCCAAGACATGACATTGAATAGTTTGCTAACCAATATGAGTGGGTGGAGAATACATTGATTGATATGGACATCACATTTGTGGATGTTGAGAACACACTGATTGATTTAGAAAAGAAATTTGACCAGAACTCTTTCCTGTAGGTTCCAAAATTAGGACAACCAATGAATGTTCATCCTGTGTTACAGACCCCAGCCAATGAGGAGAAGAATCCTAAGAGAAACATGGAAGAAGGATCCAGCTCTGCCTTGGAGACAACTTATGAGCTTTTTGAGCTAAGAAAGAGGCCCAAGTTGAATACTGTGTCTGAACAGGAGGAAAACATTGCTTCATAGGAAATAAATGACACTGAGACAATGCGTCAGAGAAGTAAAGAAACATTTGCATCAAGTGAAACCCAACAACCATCAACCTCCAACACACAGATGATAGAGAGACAAAAAAGTATGGAGGATTAATCCTTTGTCAGGCCAGCTGACAGGGAAAAGGATATCAAAGACAGATTCAAAGAAATAAAGATGAGGAATGAAAAGTTGAAGGCAGATTCATATGCCCAATACCTCAAGCTTACACCACCAAACCAGACCAGATTGATGTCAACCTTTGAAATCAAAGTAGGCAAGATGTAGGTGTCATTTTTGTAGCCCATTGTTCAACAACCAAAAACCTTTGCTGACTATAAAAAGACAAATTTTGAGGTGTTGTCCAGGGATGTTCATCCCATTGATCAGATAAAGTTCCACAAGTAGGCTGGAGAAATGATTTACTCCACCCTTACAAGAAAGGCCATGGCTACCCACAAGCTGCAGGATTCATTGGATAATGTGACAGCCCAGTACAAACTGGAAAAGGCCTCCTCACAAGCCAAAGATAATAGGATAAAATCATTGGAGGACTTGGTCATTGAACTCATCCATGATCCAAGTGACATTAAGGTTACTGAACAACTAATCAAGAAGAAGAATGAGGACATAGTAGCCCTCAATAAACAACTTAAGTTGCATCATTCACAACACCCACAAACAAAGCAGGTCTTGGAAAGTCAGAGCAATCATGAAGAGATGATGGACCTAGTGCTGCAACTGAATGATCAGTTGAAGGAGATGGAGAAAGAATTGGATAGGTTGATGAAAATCAAACAAGCTAGTCTTGATGATGCTCCTGCAACTATCATTCCAACAGTTACCACTGATGTACCTTCTAATTTGGAAGCATCGTTAGCTCCTACTGCTCCAATGGCCACTGCACTACCGACATCTACACCAACTACATCAACAACAGGATCGACAACAATAGGTTCTACAGGTGATGAAGCAAACAGGCTGGTCAAAGAAATGGAAGAAATCTCCATTCAGACCATGGAGATGAACAGACTTAAGGAAAAAGTCACAAACCTGGAAAAAGATTACAAATTGGCCCAAATCATGCACAAAGAAGAACAACAGAAGGCCACAAGAATGATTGAAATAATCAAAAGCCTAGAGAAAGAACTGACACTGAATGAATCTCTAGGTCAGGATAAGGAACAACTGTGAGCCAATATCATTGACTCTGTCAATGATATTTGGCCATCCATTTAGGTTATTTTTGAACAGATTGATTTGATAAAGCAGGCTACAGAAGCCATTCAGAGAGTTAAAGCATAGCTTGGAGATATGCCAAAGGAGGCTACAAGAATCATCCACTTCCTCAACTCCAAGAATAAGTATGAGCTGCAAGAAATAGAGATACTTGATAGGATAGGTACAATTTTGGAAGTCAAAAGAGTCATCACTAAGAGAAATTTGATGTTGAACTTGGAGGATAAGTGTCAAACCATGCAACCAGCCATTGACATGTTCATGGTTAAGTTCAAACTTTTGAGGCAAAAGAGATTACCAAATTCCTTAGTTATAAATGATCAGCTAATGACATAGGAAGATTACAATAAGAAGATCAGGGAAGTGGCCAAAGATCAGGTAAACACTTCTTCCATGAAGGACATACCAATGGGCAAGGTATTATACCAAACTTTGAAAACTTGTTTTACCTCGAGCATGAGGTAAAATACCTTTTTTTCAATAAGACTACTTTTGCCAAATACATAGAGGCAGATGAGATATACCAAAAAATGCTCAATATCCAATTACCAGATGTTGAGACATGGGAGAAGCTGAATGATTTACTGTAGGAAAAACACAATAAAAATATAAATGTACAGTAAAATGTAAAAAAGCACAGTAAAAGGATATTGATAGGCTAGCAAGGTCAAAGAGGATAAGATGAAAGTGTATTAGATGAAAGGTCATAAGTAAATATGACATCCAGCGTGAAGACCAAACAAGCAAGCAACTTAAAGGGAAAAATATCAAAGACTAAAAGGCAACAACACCTAAATAACAGGGACAACAAACAACAATTCAATAGTTGTCTCTATCTTGTTGCATGAAGATATTTCCTTTTCTTAGATTAGTTCTCAATGCAGTTTGAGATATTTTTAAAATTCTTTTTGTATAAATACTTCATAATTCGAAGTATTGAGGGTGGATTTCTATACATTTTGTAAATTTATTTTGATCTTAAACCTAAGGGTGATTGTACCAATTTTCAAGTCAATAGACTAGAGCAAGTAATCAAAAGATTGCACTACAGGATTCATGAGATGAGATATTTGCAGTGAAGTATATTATTTGTATGATTTTGTTACTTTCTTATGTGTTTCATAAACTTAAATGTTATTTAAATTTGAATGAATTAACTGGAAATATAACTCAGAATTTGTTTAAGTACACTCTATTTTTCATTGTTAGTCATTTATATGTTTTCCTCTGATATTAGTATTTGAGAACCCTTAATTGCTCTACCATCCCGGTTGACCTCTTTCATTATCTTCATAATCTGGCCTAAGGAACCCTTAATTGCTCCCTAGATCTGATTAGAAACCATTTCACCATCCAGCCTTTGAGATCTGTAATAACTCACCTATCTTGCCCTGTAGACATTCTTTTTAAAGCTTGATACAGTCCAGTTTGTCTGACATTCGACCCCATAGCCCAATGGTAAAAGACAATCCTTTTTCATCTAAGTAAGTGATCCCACCACCCAAATTCAAATAAAAAACCCAAGCACAATCATAACTAGACTAAAAACAATTAACTAAAACAAAGTTAAATCATAAAGAGAGAGCCCTCTTTGAGATTAGGAAGGCTAGATCCTAATCTCCAAAGTTGGTTTGTGGTTACCTCTATCATTTATTTTTCTGAACAACTTACAAGAAATTTTGGAATGATAACACTAAACACCATTGGTGACCAGCTTGACACGATAAAAATAAAAAAGAAACAAGAAGATGAGATGGATGCCATGGCAATCTTTTGTCCTAAATGTAGAAGTAGGCATGCTGAGAAGGAGTATCCTATTAATGTTATTGAGGTTTGTGGGATTTGTGCTTTAGAACATGCAACCAAGAAGTGTCCATATCTTCTCGGTTTATAGGATATCTATAAGGGAAATGTCGAAACAAATTATTTTTTGCAAACAAACAAGAAACCCTCTTGGAAAATCCCAAATCAAAACATGTTTCAAGATCCTAGTTTTGAAGGCTATGGTCAAAATCGACCTTGGAATTTCCAGCCATCTTACCCTCCTTGGGTTAATCCTCAATCACAATACACTCCTTGGAATCATTATTGGAGGAGAAATCCCTATGGAAACATCTTTCAGCCCCAAAACCAATCCAGTCCCCCATACTCAAACATGCCTAGTACGTCCTACAATCTGAACATTCAACCTTATCAGCAGGGGTACAACCCAAATCATTATCAACAACCCTCGTTGCCTCCTTCTCCTTTACACCAGTTTTTACCTACACTGTCCAACCCATCATCCTCGCAAGCACCACCACCATTTAACCCACCTCGTCCTACTTTTTTTCCTGCACAAACCATAGCTAATTCCAACCACATTAAACAACCTCAACTTGTACAAAATGTGGAAGTACAACCTTTTCCCACCTATATGATCACCTCTGTCCAAATAAATGAGATTCAACTATGATCTAGGAAAACAGTTAATAAGGAAAAAACAACTGTCATTATCCAGGAAGGGGCCCCTCAAGAACAAATTGAAAATCACCATCAAGAAGAAAAAAAAACAAAAAGAAGAACCAAACGAAGCTCCTTACCTGGAAAGATTACTTGTTAAGAAGGAGGAGATCCCAATTGAATATGATTTAGAATAAGAATTAAGGAATGTTTGGTTAAAATTCCACTATTACAAGCCATTAGGGACATTCCTATCTATACTAAAATCATTAAAGATATTTGTATTAAGAAACCGGGTAGAAAAGGACATAAGAACCAAAACGTGAAAATTATGAGTGAAATTTCCAAGATGATCTCATATTTACCATTAAAATATAGTGACCCAGGGAATCCCATAGTGACCATTGAAATCAATGGAGTAATCTTGCCAAACACCCATATAGACTTAGGAGCAGAAATTAATGCTATGACTTTTGAAACCTTGAAATCTTTACAATTGCAAGGGATCAAACCTACACCTATTATTTTAGAGTTGGAAGATATATCCACTATTAAACCCATGGGAACTCTAGAAGACATAGTGGTCACCATTGCTTCCTAACAATATCCCATCGATTTCAATGTCATTTCTCCTAAAAAACCAGGACAGCCTGTAGTCCTAGGACACCCTTCGTTAGCTACTACTGATGTTGTGATAGGGTGCTGAAATGGAGAAATGGTCATTTCCAATGGTTCATATAATCAAACCTTGTCAGTTTCCCCCCTGCTCAAACTACTACTGAAGTACCCTTATGGTTAGATATTCCTTATGGAGATGAAGATTATATGTTTCCTTTATTATCAGTAGATTAATATATAGGACTCCAAGAACAATTAGAATATCATATTTTGCAACAACTTTTATCTGATAGTTCTTGTATTTATTACCCTATTTATTTTAATGGTTATTAGCATGTTTTCAGTAATGAGTTTCAGAAGCTTGTCATCTAGCTATATTCACCTCATTCAAATCACTAGAGGACAACAATGAACTTACCACGGAACTAGTTGAAATAAGTGAAGGAAAATTTTTGCATATTGGTACTGAACTAAATGAAGAACAAAAATAGAAATTGTTAAGAATGGTTCAAGAACAATTTGGAGATTTCACCTGGGACTATTTGGACATGAAAGGCATACACCCAGATACATGCATCCACCAAATCTACACCAATGTGGACATGAGACCGATCCGGTGGCCACAGAGACGCGTGAACCCAACCTTGAAAGAAATCATCAAAGATGAATTGCAAAAGTTATTGGCGGCAGACTTTATCTATCCTATTTCAGATAGCATATGGGTGTCACCTTTGGTGGTGGTTCTGAAGAAGAAAAGTAAGTGGAAAATATGTGCTGATTACAGGGAGTTAAACAAAGCCACCTTATGAGATTAATTTCCGCTACCATTTGTTGTTTAGGGACTTGACACACTCTCTAGTAAGAAGTATTTCTCTTTTCTAGATGGGTACATGTATAACCAGATTCAAATAGCTTAGGAAGACCAAGAGAAGACCAATTTCACATGCTCTTTGGGTACCTATGCCTATTGAGTTCTTCCTTTTGGCCTCTGCAATTCCCCTGCTATCTTTCAACAAGCTATCCTAGCCATCTTTTCTGGTTTGATCCATGACTGTCTAGAAGTCTACATGGATGGCTTCACAGTATGTGGAGATGATTTTTCCCAAGCTCTGGAAAATCTAGAAAAAGTGTTGATGTGATGTCAAGAAGCTCACCTATCCCTTAGTAGTAGTAAATGTAAAATGATGCAAACTAAGGGTATAGTCTTGGGCCATCACTTTTCATTTGAAGGAATCAAAGTTGATCCAACCAAGATTTAGGTAATATCGCTTATTTCAATTCCTAGTACCAAAAAAGAGGTAAGAAGATTTTTGGGACATGCAAGTTATTATCATTGATTTATTGAAAACTTTACAAGGATTGCAACACCTTTATTTAAATTATTAACCAAGGACGTGAATTTTGTTTGGAATGATGATTGTCAACATGCTTTTCAAGTATTAAAGGATAGGTTGTCCATTGCTCTAGTATTGAGGGGACCATATTGGTCCTTACCATTCCACATTTGCACGGATGCTTCAGATACCGCACTTGGAGTAGTCTTAAGACAAAGGGAAGATCATTATCCTTATGTTATTTATTTTGTTAGCAAGAATATTTCCCCTTCTGAACTGAACTATACAATAAATGAAAAGGAATTGTTAGTAGTTGTTCATGCCATTAGTAAATTTAGACATTACATAACCAATTATGAGAATTTTGTCCATACCGATCATTCTTCCATTAGATTTTTTATGAACAAACCTATCACTAATGGTAGGATTACTAGATGGCTGCTTCTTTTGCAAGAATTTAATATAAATATGATTGATAGGCCTGGGTGAGCTAATTTGGCAGCTGAATTCTTGTCTCGAATGAATGTTGTGCAAGGAAATGTATCAACACCGGTACTAGATGATTTCCCGGATGAAGAATTGTTTGCTATATATACCATTACTCCCTGGTTTGCAGGTGTTTCCAACTACTTGGTGTCAGGGAAGTTGCCTTAGAATCTGTCTACCAGGGAAAAACATAACATTATACAATGTAGTTCCAACTACTCCTGGATTGATGGGGACATGTTCTACATTAGACTTCACTTGATCATGAGGAGATGTGTGCGAGAAAATGAGATATTTGATGTGTTGAAGGCATGCCACAATGAACCTTGTGGGGGCACTTTGCAGACAAAAGGACCGCATACATAGTCCCCCATACCGGGTATTATTGGCCCTCACTCTTCAAAGATACCAAAAAGTTTGTATCCAATTTTCATGCTTGTTAGAGGATGCGGATGCTAGTTCCTTCTGGTGAGATGCCCCTTCAGAGAAAAATATCGATAGAACCTTTTGAGAAGTGGGAATTAGATTTTTTGGGACCTATCTCCCCCATGTCAAATAAGAAAATGTACATTTTAGTTTGCACTGACTATGTTACAAAGTGGGTGGAAGGTAAGGCTTTGTATGCTGCAACTGAAAAGGCAGTAATTTATTTTTAAAGACATTTTCGCTAGATTTGGTGTACCCCAAGAGATTGTTATCGACCAGGGCACAAATTTCACATCAAAATTGGTCAAGGCTCTCAATGAACAGTATCAAATCAAACATCCGAAATCTACTCCTTGCCACCCCCAAGCCAATGGGAAGGTGGAATCCACAAACAAGTGTTAGAATCCATATTAACCAAGACCATTCAGTTACATCATATGGATTGGACTGACAATTTGTTGGAGGCATTATGGGCTTATTGCATAACTTGGAGGAATGTGACAGGGCACACCCCGTATGAGCTAATTTATGGTAAACAAGTGCTGCTGCCTATTGAATTCCAAGTGAAGACATTTCAGACTACCACTTAACTCATGATGAATCTTAATGAAGCTCAAGAACAAAGGTTAATGCCTCTGAATGAGCTTGATGAGATTAGATAGGATGCATTCTATTGAACCATGTTGGTCCAGGATCAGAGAGCTCGTTGGCATGACAATTTTATCGAAAAGAAGATTTTTCGTCCACGAGATTGGGCCTTGCTTTATGACAGTAAGTTCAAATAGTTCAAAGGCAGATTATCAACTAGATGGTTAGGTCCCTATGAGATGGATGAATTTTTCGAAAATGGCTCAGTCCACATTAAAACTATTGATGAAAGTCATGCCTCTTTTGTAGTAAATGGCCACCGACTCAAGATCTATCACCCACCGCTCTCTTGACAACAATTTCTGTAGGAGGTAAGAAGAGATCCAGGGATGGAGCTGGTCCATGAAAATGACCATCCTCTTGCTGGTTCATATGGTTGATTTCTTTCTGATGTATGTGTGTATATATATATATATATCTATAATAATATTATATATATAATATATTTATATATATATTATATATATATATATATAATAATATATATTATATATATATATATTTATTATATATATATATATAATATATATATATATATATATAATATATATATATATATATATATATTAATATAGTATATATATTCTAATATAATATATTAATATATATTCTATATATATATATTTACTAAATTTATATATATTATATATATTTATATGGGTGGCTACCATTTTTCATATCTTTAGGTGTTTCTCCCACAGCCCATGTAGAATAAAGGAGAATTCTATCTTGGGTAGGTTTATTCATTTAACAAGACTTGACAAATTAATTATGGAAAAGGAGCCTTTCAGAGTCTTCTTTGGATGTTTTCAGACTCTCAAAAATTGAAACTCTTGAGCAGTAATTGATCCAGACTCATAAAAACTACATGGAACAGTGGTAGCCTAGGGATTCCTTGAGTACATATTTATTATTTTAAGGGCTCAAGGAAATAATTATGAAAAAGAAGCACCTTGGAGTCTTATTTGGGTGGATTAGACTCTCTAAATATGAATACCTTAAGCAGTGGCTATTTTAGGCTCATTAAAACTATAGAGTAGTAGTAGTTAGGGGTCTACGGAGAATAAAATTATTCTTTTTTGGGATCAATAGAATAAGTATGGAAAAGAAACCCCTAGAGCTTTGTTTCTGGCCATTTCAAGCTCTCTAAATGTGAAATTTCTTAGGCAGTTATCATCCCTGGCTTGGTTAAAATCCATGTGATGGTGAGCAAGTTTACTTATGATGTGGAGGCAACATTTGGCAAATTACATGACATTATGAAAAGAGGAATTTCTAGATTCTGTACTCTAAATTTTATGTACCTAACAACTTTCTGTACTTTACTGTGTAAAATCAACTTCTGCCATTACAAGTGTATTTCAAGAGCAACATTTGCAGAGCATACTTGGTGTCTAAGCTTCATTCCCACAATAATTATTTTATGATCAGTATCCTACTACTACTATCAGAAGAACTAGATAATATTTAAAGCCCAACACCTTATGTCATTATAAGTTAGAAAAGGTATGTGCTTATGATTTACTTAGATTTGATTATGAATGGTTAAAATATATGCCAAGTGAAATGCATCTTCTTTGTTTTCCTAACTATTCCTTTCTTCTGATTCATAACCTTAGTCCTTACACTCCTCTTCCTATAATTTTTACTCCCTCCCTATCATCATTTCCTAAGGACCCCTGCTAATGCTATTGGCTCGTGTAAACCTTCCCCTTCGTCCTAAATAATTATCAAGATCCCCACTCAAATCACATCCAAATCAGGGCCATCATCTGTTAGGTCCCTATAATACTAGTGACTCCCCCATTACTATTGTCATTGTAGCCCTTATTGTTATTGTTGTGCCTATATTGTCCCCATATTGTTATTATTGTGCCCCATATAAGCCCAGTATTGTTATTTTTGTGGCCTTATATTATTATTGTTATGTCGACTTTGATTATATTGTGACCCCTTAGACTCCTATATATAGAAAGGGGGTTTTTTCATTTGAATCATCCAAGAATTGTTCATTTGTGTAATGTAAAGGAGGTTTCGAGAGTTGATTTCTAAGTCGTTGATCTATCTTTTCTATATTTTTGTGAGCTGGTTTCATAACATTTGGTATCACAACTTTGGATTCTAGGATTTCACTGCTCCAAACAGGTCATCGTGGAATTTTCGATATAACTTTTTTCTATGAAGTTTCAGAAACTAAAAAAAAAACCTATTTGAGCCAAAATCGTTCTGAACCTTGGGTCTAAATTTCAGATCTTGTCTCACTATATTTTGGGAGATATGATCTGAGGAAGTTAGGGTTTTTGCAAGCTCTAGAATTCCATCTCAAACAGGTCATCATGGAATTTTCGCTATAAATTGCTTTCTACGAAGGTTCAGACTCTAAAATTAAACCATATTTGAGCCAAAATCATTCTGAAGCTCAGATCTAAATTTCAGAGCTTGGCTCGCTATATTTTCAAAGATATGATCCAAGGAAGTTAGGGTTTTTGTAGGTTCCCAAATTACATCCCAAAAAAGTGACCTTGGGAAAATCGTCATAACTTTCTCTCTGACTATCACATTGAAATTTCGTAAGAAGTTACAAAAAGAGGACAAAATTTAGTGTTTTGTGCATCGTTTTTAGGTCTGAAGGTTGAAATAGTGACACGTGGAACTTTGTACAATTTAGCTCTACTGAGAATTTGTATAATTAGGCCATCTTAGAAGATTGGACATAACTCTTTCTTGGAGAATCCAATTTCGATCAGACTGGTGGCGTTGGAAAGAGGACTTAAAGGGATACCATAGCTGACAATTACAAACATTGGAGATCCGAAATTTCAGAGATGCATCAGATTCAATATCGAGCTCCTACCAAGTGAAAAAACATATGTGCAGTTTTTTTAAAATTTTACATAAGTTTGGTTTGAAAAATTAGTTTGAAGGAATTCAAAGGGCATAGTGAAGAATAATTATCATTAATTGATGCCCCGAAGAAAGAAAATGGAAACACCTAGTAAGCAACCTGAAATCTCTAGCATGCCTCATGAAGAAGAGGAAGAAATGCAACATGATATATCAAAATTATGAGACCAAGTGCAACAAATTTCACTCTCACAAAAAGTAAGAGAAGCTAAGATGGATGGTTTAAAGAAAGACATGGAAGATAATATGGATGGTTTAAAAAAGGGTGTGGAAGCTAATATGGATGGTTTAAGTAAAGGCGTAGAAGCTAATATGAATGACGTGGAAGCTAAGATGGATAACGTGGAAGCTAATATGGACGGTTTAAAGAAAGGTGTGGAAGATGAAAGATTTGAACATAGATTTGACCAATTTTCTACAAGAAATGCTTACTAATGGTGAAAGGGTAGTAAAGGAAACTCATGATGAGAACAAAATAAATGTTAATCATGATTTCATAGACTCTAACATTGGATCGAAGACCCACCATGTTCCAAAGATCGATATGTGGAAATTTGATGGTGATGATCCTGTAACATGGATACTACAGATGGAGAAATATTTCGATGTCCATAATGTGAAAAACACACAAAAGGTACGTATTGCAACTTTATATTTGGAACCAAATCAGTTTGTATGGTATCGATGGCTTTGCTCACATAAACAAATTGTCACTTGGGCAATTTTTACGGAATAAATGATAGCATATTATAAGGATACAGAAAGAAACACTTTTTTTAGCCAATTGATAAATCTCAAACAAAAGGGTTCAATGATGGAGCACATTGAGGACTTCCAAAAATTGAATATAAGGGTGAAATATATTCCAGAGGAGCATAGGATTGATGTGTTCAAAGGGACTTTAAAGGATAACATCCTATATGAGGTTCACCTTTGGGAACCTGATTCATTGGAGAAGGCATTCAGGTTGGCAAGAAAAATGGAAAGCAAAATTATGGCAACAAGGAAGCCTACCACTCACAATTATAAATATGGAAGTGTTGTTGTCCCTAGCCTTCCATAACCTACAAGGTTGACACCACAACAATTGGAAGAAAAAAGAGTAAAAGGGCTTTGTTACAGTTGTGATAGCAAATACACTAAAGGTAATAAGTGTGTTGAGAAGAAATTATTTTACATAGATTGTGAAGAGGAGGAAGAAAAGGAACAAGAAATATCAAAAGAAGAGGATATACACCAGGAACAAACCCTAGAGAAAGAAGAAATGAATCCAACCATACCTTGTAATTCATTGGGTGGAATTACCACTCCTCAAACTATCAATATAGAAGGACATATCAAGAAGAAAAATGTAATAGTGTTGATTTATTTGGGCAGTACCCTTAATTTTATTCATTGTAAGATAGCCAAGGAATTGAATTGCTTCCTATATCCATCACCAAAGTGTCAAGTGATGGTTGCAAGTGGATGAACCATAAATTGCTCTGGAAAGTGCCATAATATTAAGCTATCCATGGGAGAATATGTATTGAATATCCCAATGATTTCCATTCCAATGAATGGTTCTGATGTTGTACTAGGAGTCTAATGGCTACAATCCTTGGGTACAACAACTTTTATTTTTCAATAAATTTTCATGAAATTTATTCAAAAGGAAAGGAAGTTGAATTAAGGGGTATCACAGGGAAACCAGGAAATATAATTAGCTCTAATGAAATTACAAAGCTTCTAAGGAAATAACAACGAGGCATAATTGCACAATTATGTTCACTAAAGGTTCCCACATCAAAATCATATATTTTTCTAGATCTCTAAAAATTCTTGGACAATCATTCCAAGGTATTTGAGACTCCCAAAGGCCTCCCACCTATTTGTGATCATGATCATGCTATTCATTTGATTCCAGGAAGTGTTCCTCCAAACATCAGGCCTTAC
>APFE030011690.1:183057-222476 GCA_000404065.3 Pinus taeda
GAAAGACCCATTTCTTTCGAAAGTCGTCCAATCAAAGGAAAGTATTTACACAAAGATATTTATGAGAAGGAAATGTTGGAAATACTACATGCACTTAAGAAATGGCGACCCTACCTAATGGGTAAACACTTCAAGGTAAAAACGGATCATGACAGTCTTAAATAATTTTTAGAACAAATATTATCCTCAAAAGAACAACAAAAATGGGTCACAAAGATGTTGGGTTATGACTTTGAAATCATCTACAAAAAAGGGAAGAAAAATGTTGTGGCAGATGCACTCTCAAGAAAGGATGAGGATGTGGAAGCATTTGTTTGTGCCATTTCTATTATCCAACCAGATTGGATAAACAAAGCAAGGGATGAATGGAAGAATGATGGAGAAGTGTGGTCACTCATTCAAAAGTTACAACAAGATCTCAGTACTTCTGATACATTTAGATGGAAAAATGATTTGTTATGGTACACAGATTGGTTATACCTATGTAAGAATTCCCAACTCAAACAAAATATTCTTATGGAATTGCGCACCTCTCCCTTAGGAGGGCACTCATGATTTCTAAATACTTACCACAGGGTTAAGAAGGTTTTTTTTTTGGGATGGCCTTAAATCAGATATTCAAAAGTTTGTGGTGGAATGTTTAGTTTGCCAAATAAAAAAAGTTGAAACAATTAAGACCCCAGGTCTATTACAACCTTTATACATTCCAAGCCAACATTGGAAGGAGGTTTCAATGGATTTATCAGAGGTTTACCCAAGTCCGAAGGACAGAGTGTTATCATGGTGGTAGTTGATAGACTTACCAAGTATGCACACTTTTGTGCATTATATCATCCATTTAAAGCGAGTATAGTTTCTACTACATTTATGGAAACAATTCAAAAGCTACATGGAAACCCAAATATTATTGTAAACGACAGAGATCCCATTTTCATTGGAAATTTTTCGACGAAATTATTTTCTAGTCTTGGTACTTAGTTAGCTCATAGCTCATCTTATCATCCTCAATCTGATGGGAAAACTAATATAGTAAACAAATTGTTGGAAGGATATCTCCATTGCTTTGTATATGATAGACAGACACAATGGGTCAAATGGTTGTCTTTGGCTGAATGGTAGTATAACACTTCCTTCAATACTATAGCAAAAATGACCCCATTTATGGCACTTTATGGATATCATCCACCGTCCATCACATCATATTTAAGAGAAAATTCTAAGGTTCAAGCAGTGGAAGATCACATCGAGCATCAACAAAAAGTTCTCCAACTCTTAAAAGATAACCTCACTTTGGCACTGAATATAATGAAACAACAGGAAGATCAACATCGCAGCGAAAGAAGTTTTGATGTAGGTGATTGGGTATTCCTACAACTACAACAATATAAACAAATGTCCCTCAAGAAAGCTAAGAACGATAATAAATTATCACCAAAGAATTATGGTCCATACAAGGTGTTGCAAAATATAGGTACTATGGCATACAAATTGGAGCTTCCTACAGCTTCCCGAGTACACCCAGTTTCCATGTTTCATGCTTAAAGAAGGTTATAGTTGACAAGATCCCAGTTCAAACAATATTTCCAAAACTTGATGAGGAAGGAAAAATCATATTGGAACTTGAAGCAATCATAGAAACATGAACTAGACAACTATGAAATCAATCAATTTCAGAGTATCTCATCAAGTGGAAGAACTTACCCACTGAAGATTCCACATGGGAGGATGAGAATTTTATACATAAGTATCCAGAACTACTCAAGCGTTGAGGACAACACTTTTTTGAAGGAGAGGGGAATGTTAGGTCCCTATAATACTAGTGATTCCCCCATTACTATTGTCATTGTAGCCCTTATTGTTATTGTTGTGCCCCTATTTTCCCCATATTGTTATTATTGTGCCCCATAGAAGCCCAATATTGTTATTTTTGTGCCTTTATATTATTATTGTTATGTCGTCTTTGATTATATTGTGACCCCTTAGACTCCTATATATACAAAGGAGGTTTTTTCATTTGAATCATCCAAGAATTGTTCATTTGTGTAATGTAAAGGAGGTTTCCCCCTCGAAGAGGCAAATTTCTAAGTCGTTGATCTATCTTTTCTATGTTTTTGTGAGCTAGTTTCATAACATCATCGCACCTTAAGCTTCACACTTCCCCGCCATTGTGATGATCATTCTTTTGAAGGCACGATTTGGGTCGAATCATTGAAATGTTGGGGCAATTATCATAGGGATCAAGGTGACCATTTTTGCTTATCAATTATAGGGAAGTCATACTCTTACTCCATTTCTACAAGCCGGGAGTTCAATTTTCAGTTGAATTTGAGGATTGTGGTTTCATACAGACATGGGTTCAGACCACCATGAACCTACATTCAGCCAATTATCCCACAATTATGAATATCAGAAATATAAGGGAATTTTGGAAGGACGAGAATGGTTGTCGTTCTTACAAAATTACAAGGATAAAATGACAAGGTGGCCCTAGTGTTCGCACATAATTTTGATGGAGAACATGTCAAGATAGGAAATTTGAGTTTTAAATTCACAAAAGAGTTGCTTAGTCGGGCAGAGGGTTACCCTCCTTGGGTGAACCATTTTTCAAGGGAGGACAATTGAGCATTCTGAACTGTGCCACATTTCTCAAGCCAACTTATCAATAGATCAATTGGGCGAAAGGAATTTTGCAGAAATGTGTAGAGAAGAAGTGACATACCTTGATTACTATGTTGTAGCGGTTTATTGCTTGTGAAGGGAGGTATGCTATGGTGTTTCTCTATCACATTCGCTTGCTGTCATATTTTTATGAGGATAGTTAAGTCAATATTCCACATTTTTTGAGATTAAGTTTGCATAAGATGTGTAGAGGGGTGTAGTCAGAAAGCAAAAATCCTAAAACAACCCTATATCACCATAGCCTCATTAAGATGATGGTCATCTCTGAGCTTAAGAAGTGCCAGAAGTCTTGGGAAGAGTTCCTAGTCGAGAACTTTCCTGGAGATGAAACCCAATTTAAGGGTCGACAACGCTTGGTGGGCCAGTCACTTAAACATAAAGAGGAGGCTATGTTGCAAAATTACCAGATGAAACCTACTCCTATAGTCAACCCTACCTCTCCTATCCCTGAAACCCCTCAAAAATTGACGCCTTGTTCTAACACTGTGGAAGAAGGGATGTCTTTGAAGACACAGAAAAAGAAGAAGAAACAAAACAAGCAGAGCAGGGATGATGAAGACTAACCTGAGTCGGGTGACACTGTGGAGAGAAAAGGTGAAGAGCCTGTGTCTAAAACCCCTGAATCTCATGCCGGGGCAGAATCAAAGCTTAAGGGAAAGAGAGACCTCTTTAAAGCCCAAGTACCATCAATTCCTATGGTAGAGACATTGTCCCAAGGTCGTCACAAACTCGAAGCATGAACAAGCATAATAATCCTGCACCTAAAATTGTAAATTTTGAGCATATTGACATTCTTTCTTCTCCCAATTCAGATGTCAAAGATTTACATTTGGCCCTGGAAGAAATGCATGTACCAGCATTTGCAGCAGAGGTTCCTTTTCATATTGCATAAGAATTAGACACTGCCACTTTTTCAACCCTTCCCAAGCAAGGATCCAAGTAGAAATTTTAGTAGAGAGGTCCATCAAGCCTGCTCATGGAGGAAAGGTAATAGAAAAGTGCCAGGAGGTAGTGCCTTTCAATAGTCCATGACACCCATGAAAACTGTGACTCTTGTTGAAGAAGAAAATATGAAGATTCGATTAGTAAAGTTGCAGAAAAGGATTTCTAAGCTCCACGAATAAGCAAATAAATATAAAGTCTTATTTCAGTAATGTCAAGGAAGTCAATAATCAAATCAGGGATACTAATCTCCATTTGTTTTCTCAAAATGATGAGATGAACCAAAAGAATAAGTAGTTGATGCACTAGAAATCCTCTAGATTTAAACCCAGCAAGAAGTTAAGTGCTTAAGAACTTGCTTTATAGTTTAAAATGTGTTCCATTCCAATCAAACATGGGTTAAAGGTCAGGCCACTGTTCTTTGACTAGGATTTCTTTTGCTACAACATCATCACAATTTTGGCATACTATGGCAATATGTGTGAGGACATGCATTCAAGTTGGCATGGGGGGGATGTTGGCGCCCTTTTTTGACCCCAAATGTTTTTCTTTCACCCCTATTTTCACTATCTTTTGCGTGAAAAATTACTCCTTCCACCTACCCTACCACCTACATCACTACCTAAACCTTGCTCATATATGACTAGAGGTAAATGCATCTAATTTTCATTGTTTTGATATTTATGATTACGTTTAAGTGGATTTTGAGTGATATTCTTAATATGATAACTATCTATTTATGGGTTTAGCTGTGAAGATTAGTGGTAGGATTGGAAGGTAATCACAAGGATGGGAAGGATGCCTTGTCATCAACATCATTCTCTTTTTTGTACTCAACAGTCGGTCCTTGATGTGTACTCAAGACAGTAGTGGCCAGGTGGACTCCTCCCACATTCCTTTTTGACTTCTTGAATATTGATGTACACAACTCAAGGAGATTTTTTTATGCTGATCTCGATGATTTCAAAGTTGAAGATCTTTCTGAATTGGAATAGAAGCACATTAATCGAATGTTAGCAGTTAGTTATCTCAAAGGGAAGAAGTTCATTCCAAGCAAGACAAAGACGATTTGAAGCAAACTGAACATGCACAAATTAGTTCTAGTTTGCTGAAGATTGCCATAGTTAGATACACTATTAGTTTTACATTTAATCAATTTCCTTTAAAGTTGGATGTAATAGAGTACAGTGCTAGTTGTTAGCGAGATACAATGATCTATGTAATTTGGTTTTCAAGACTCTGTTCTGAAGTTATATACATATGGCTAGTTCCAAGTTGTGAACTAGAGCATTGACCAACGAGGTTGATTGTGAGTCATGATTTTAATGCTTTAAATCTCTCTTTTACAGTAGTAAGTTAGCTTACTTTAGGTGTGGGAGGGCCCACCACCTCTAGAAATAATCTTGATTAATAGGTCAGATAATTAGGTGTGCGATTTCACAATATAAGCATTCGTTGAGTTACAGTTCCAAACATTTCTTGTGTGATTTCTTAATATGCGTGGTTCTATTTTCCAACATTTAGCTATCGTTGCATTATAGATCAAATGATTGAAGGATTGTTTTCCTGAGTTTGCAGATTTCCAATTCATCAGGTAATCTGTGCTCATGTTTTAATACAAAGTCATACTCTGTTTCTTTTATTAGAGCCGACCATATTCACATTTGTAATTGGAGCATTCATGATATCGGAACATAAACGATTTCTGAGCTTTGATATATGGCGTGGGTTTGAATATGGATTTCTTGTGTGTGTTCCAGTGAATGATTTAGGATTTGAAGGGTATTCACTGCAGTTGCAAACGATTTGTGCTTAGTAGCAATAGGTGTTTTATTCTTCATTTTCCCAATTCGAATTGTGTGATTTATTTCAAGCATTGATTGTTTAGTTCAAGTTGTGTGATTGATTTCAAGCATTATGATTTAATTCAAGTAGTGTGATTTAATTTCAAGCATTTTTGGTATGATTTGATTCAAGTTATAGAGTAGCATCGATTTGAGTCATTTAGATATCACAGGATAATTTAATTTTATTTCAACATGATAGGACAAGTTTGATTTCCATTCCAAGTACAGTAGCATAGGGATTCATTTCATAGTAGTGTGACAACAATTCAATTTCGTTTATAAATTTAGATAATTTCGTTGAGATTTCGTTTTCCTTTAAGCCTCAATGGATCGATTTAAGTTGATTTCAAAATCAGTCTTGTAGAAGCTTAAGTGTGGTTCGAATGCATTTTATTTCTGAGCAAGAATAGCCCAGTTTAAATAGAATGAGGGTGATAGTTTAGGATTTGATTTTAGTTTTCTTTTCAAGTTTTAGCATTGCATTTCTATTTCTTAGAGATTAGGTTTTGCTAAAGATAGATGATTTCTTGACTCTGCCTTTTGAATAGTTAGAGTTTGAATTTCCTGCTTTGAAAGTGAAGAGGTTTTACTTTAAGAGTTGTGCTTAGATTGAATTTCATTGACCCTTTTGTTTTAGTGGGTTTGTCTTTTTGATTGCAGAAATTTAGAATAGGAAACAAAATGTATTGAGTTAAAATGATTCCCTTTGGATTGCTTATGTTAAAGTGAAGAATTATTTCTATGTGAGCAAGATGAGTGCTAGTTTACTCAATTGATAGAAGAGCGTTTGTATTATTCTATACTTAGCGATTAGTATTAATGAAAATTCCATACTCTGAACTTATTATGCACAATATTTCTTTTTGAAACAGATACAAATATTACGATATCTGTATCAGGTATGTTTTTGTTCATCTATTTTGTGATTCTATATCTCATTCATAGATAAGATTTTCACGCGAATCGTTTTAGCTATATCATATTTTTCTCATTTTCCCGTACATTTTTTATGTTGTGCTTATCATTGAACAATAACTCATAGTGAATTTAATTGTGTTTTGGAAATATGATTACTAAAGCATCAATGGAAAATCATGTTTGAAGCATGATTTCTAAAGCAACAATGGAAAAGAATTTGTTTACTATAAAAATAAATGATACAAATGCAATTCTACGACATCATAATCTATTTTGTTTAAATAATTTTGGATATGCTGTGGGAGATATCTTGTTTCATACCATGCGAACTCTATTGCATTTTAGATACATGTCAACAAAGTTGCATGAAGGAACAATAGAACACTTCATGAATTATTTACATGAGGGGAAGGCCAAAGTCATATTATCTTATGAACGTGAACTGAATATAGATACATTAATACAAATGCATAATATATATAGCCAAGATGTTTACATGAAAAGGATGACAAAATCAGCTTCAAATATTATCAATAGGGAAGAACGAGGACTTGGGGGGGGGGGGGGGGGGGGGGGGGGGCGGGCATATTTAGTATACATTGGTTATCGAACTAGCTAAAAATTCCCATAAAACTTTGGTCAAAGACACCAATGAAAAACTATTTTCATTTTAATTCAAATTTGTTCAAAGAAAGTTATGACATACTGTTCCATGATGAAAATTCAATTGTTGGACATTTAGAACCACTTCTATGAAAGAAAACATGATTAATAGAAACTGATATTGAATCTATAATAAATAGAACAACATATGAACAAACATAACTCAAAAAAATTACTGTTCATGCAATGAAGAAAGTTGTTTTGAAACAATATGCCAATTTATGGGGAATGAATATGATGTTCCCTATTTATGACACATAATTGCATAGAAATTTTGCAATACCATCATGAATAATGATTCATTTGCATTAAACTGTGTAGAAAAATACATGAATGAAAATGAAATTAAGTAATTTCTTGGAATAGTAGATTAGAGAGGATACATTATACAATTAGCAATGCCATATGAAAAGGGAAGATATATGGTGGATTTTTTTTTATGATTGGATTGGGTATATCTTGAACATAACTATATGCATATGGTAAACTAAGAGTCTAGCTATTGTGTCTAAATTTTGTGTGATGGGAACGACACAACGATATTCCATGTTATGCAATTTGGTATGAGTATAGGTCATTTTCATTATGAACCTCTCAAAGAGATAATACAATGAAACAAATTTCACGTCCTATTGAAGCAATTAACATATAGAAGAATCCAATAAAAAAAATGGTAGCATTAATACGAATGCTTTGAAAACATGAACATGAATGAAAATGGCATAAAAATTGACATGGATTTTATTAATGAAAATAAGGGCGTTTTCAAAATAAGTGTTAGACAACTATGCAAGCCATTAAATTGTAGCTCTAAGGACATCGACATTGATGAAGATACCATGGAACTTAATACAAAGCTTATTAATGTAAGAAAGAAACTGCGTTCTTCATTGCATGAACTCAAAATATAGATAAGAAACAAAAATGCTATCAAAGAAAGTTAGTTTACAAGACGATCAAAGTGACAAAAGTTAATACATAATAGCATATTTTCTAATGAACGTAAAGAATCATGACATTTTTTTTATTATACATCTGAAACATTGGCTAAACAAACATATTCAAAGAAAATACAAGAAGTTCCTATTTATTACTATGAAATATGCAATCAAACTTGGTTTAAAAGAGATGTCACAGGAAAACAATTCAACAATGTGTCCAAAGTTAAGTGCGTATGCAAAAAATGTAGAAAGGCATTAGACAATGACAAAGTTATCAAATTTGCAGTTCCAGAGTGAATTTATCATAATAGAAATATTTCCATAGTGAAAGAACTTTATGAATTGGAAGAAAGATTGATATCATTACGATTAACCACTTTGGAAAATCCAAGAACTTGGACAACATTTTAGAAAACCACAATTGGCATTGATTGGTGGACTAATCAATGTACCTCTTGACATATCTCAGATTTAAATTACACTTTTGGCATAAATGAATATAGTATTGTGATAGTGGTAGGTAAAATATGTTTATTGTTTAAAAGAATATTTGTTTTTGGGTGAATATGTGTTCATAAAGTCATGAAGGCATTGAGATGATTGTGTAAAATTCCACTCTATAGACCAAAGAGTGCCAAAATAAATGAAAATTAGAAACAAGTCTTTGATAAAAAAAGAAGGTGTATATGCATGTGAGACAGAGATATACAAAAAACAATAATGATAACAAATATTATGATCAAGTTTTGTTAACAAAAACGCTATTACATGGATTTAGCAGTTCATACAATATTTACGATCTTCATAATAATCAAATACAAATTACTCGAGGTGAAGGCTTGTTGATGCCTCTAAAATTGTTGCATCAACATTGTGGATAACCACCCGGTCCGGACCTTAGTGCAACTCCTTTTTTGTTTGCTGTGGTGGCTTCGACTGGATATTATGGGACAAATTTCCCTTAATAAATGGTTTAATTGATGATTGTTTTGTATAATGGACATGGATAGATGTTTAAACTTATAACTCAAAATATACAAATATAACTATATAACTTGGGTATCCTGTTAACAGTGCAATTTCTGATTATTTCTAATAGACGAATAATCATATAGACGGCTTATTCGTCAATATAAAAATGTATTCATATAATGATTACTTCGTTTAAAAAAGTTAAACGAAGTAATAATAAAATCATATCGCATTCATCGTAATATATATCACTGACATATATATTCAAATGATAACAATTCTAAAACCTTCATAAATAATATGCTAAAGAATTGTTAGAAAAGACATACATATATATCAACAATAACAACTTTCTTAAAAGAAATGTTTATTCACATAAGGAAATAAGACAAAGGCAATGATAAGAATACCGCATGCATTTGAATCCTTTCGATGTAAACAACACTCTGATTCCACCTTCTTATTTGAGAAAATCTTCCCGGAAAAACAGAAGTGCAAGTCTTGAAAAAGCTTCTTTCAGAAAAATGCAGAACTTTGATTCACTATTGATAAAAAAATATTTAGAAGTACAGAAGTGCAACTTCTTAAGTCAAATCTTATACAAATTGAGGACCCTTTCTTAAAAGACATGAAAGGGTTTAAATAATCAAAATAAAAACTAACTATCAATAAAAATCGCTATGAGCTGTTAAAACTGCAAACATGAAAATCCAGGATTTGATATAAAAATAATAGTGTGATAGCGATTGAACTAATACGCTGAATCTACTTCCTTTCTTGTGCTTGCAGCTGACAGATTGCGAGCATTGGATGGATTTCAGAGGGTGACTCATTCTAGAATGTAGCTGGGCTGTGTACGTGGCATCGAAGAGTTCAAGAACCATGCAGTTGACTGCGTCAAAGAGGCATTTCATGGCCATCTGTCGGCTATGTGGTTTGACTAAGAAAAACCAGAATACACCCAATGTCAAATTTTGCATCTCTCCGATTTGTTTTTCTCTGCTTGCTAGGTCCTGTATCCATTGATCTTCTAGTGCTTTTGCTCTCGAGAGTTTTCCTGGAGAGAAATCGGAGATCAAATTAGCCATACATAAACTGTCATTTACTAATTCGATTACCCTGTTCATTGTAGCCTTGGCTCTAGAAGTCGCTCTTTCGGCTTTTATTAGCTATGACTTCCATTCCGAAAACAAGATTTGCTTGCGCGTTTCTTATATTTTTGGCAAATTGGCAGCCATGCCTTCTTTTGAATTTTGCCAAGACAGAAAATTTGTTATCTTTTCATCTACTTTTTCAAATTTCAGTCTAGTGTGAACTTCCTTTTCAATCAGTGATGCAAAGATATCGCACAATGGGTCAGCCAATGATATATTATGGCAAATGATGTTTAACTTCCAGGATAAGGCTTTCGTTACTTCCAAGGCTTCTTTCCTGAATTCATTAACTTGTGGATAACCATTGAACTTTTCTATCTGTAATTGCAATTGTGCAATTTGATCTTCTTTAGCCTTCTTTTCCTGCTGAATTGCCATCTGAAGCCTGCTTAGTTCTTGCGACAACTTTTGTTGTTTCTGGAAAGCCTTTTGATCAATCTTCTGCTTCTCTAGATTCAACTGTTCTTTTAGTTGTTCATTTTGCTGTCTCTTCTCTACTAGCTGTTGTTCAAGGTGACTGATCCTTTGTTGTTCTTATGTCGATTGCTCTTTGAGTTGAGTGATCCTCTGATCCTTTTCCCTGATTAGCTGGCTGACTTCTGAGGCTTTGTCCATTGTTGTAGCTATATAAGCCCCTACATACTAAGATAATTTGGTTAAATCATCAGAAGGATTAACTTCTAAGTTTTTCCATACCACATTCATCACTTCGGCATGAGGAGTTGAAAGAGGTCCTTGATCAATTTTCCTCTTTTTCCTCTGTCTTTTAAACACAACCGTATGCTTTGGAATGTAGAATACATCTAGGGGTGGTATTTCTTCTATTTTCAGTACAATCCCCTCTGTAGGATTTTCATGAATTATCTCAATATCCTGTTGAATGTTGGGTGTGTCGATTGCCCCTTCAATTGGAACATTAATAACTCCAGGCTCTTGTGCTGTAGGTGAATTTGGTGTAGTGAGCTTGTGGGAGTCATTTTGATTCTTGATCATTTGATCGAACTGCTCCCTTTCCTTGAGTAAGCTAGAATTAATATTTACATCAGTGTCAAGGAGCTCACTGGTTCCTTCATTTGTTCGCTCCTCCTTGGGACTTTTCTCCTTTTCAGGGCTCTTCTCTTTTCCAAGGGTCTTCTTAGTAGTCTTTTCTTCACTTTGGCCTTCATGTTGCACCATAGATGTAGTATTTAACAAGTCCATAGATAATGTTTGCAACCTTTGTGTTCTGAACTCCATAAATCTCTCTAATCCCTCTGTTCCCAATCTGATTTTTGCTAAATGTTTTACCTCAGAAAACAACTTAGCTGAAGTGAACAAATCATCATAATCATCCTTCTCATGTTCAAACTTGGCAAGTTTCACATGAGAGGTGAAGTTGTAGGCCACTGCATTTGGATCATACTGCCTCTTTGGAATGACTGCTAACTTTAACTTTTTTATTTTCATTGTTTCTTTCTCTACATGTTTGAAGTCATGTAGTGTGTAAGTACCACATCAAAGGGGGAATGAAGGCCACATTTGCTTTTTGGACTCTTTAAGGTTCTGGGACATCCTTGTTTCTATTATCTGATAAGCTATTTCTCTGGCCAATAGCTTATCAGGAATGTATAAGGGGAGGACATGTGGATCTGTAGTGCTACCAAAAAGTCTGATGTAGGTGAAATTTTCTTCACCGAACCAACTACCAATTGGTGTTAGGTTGACAATGGCTTCGTCGGAGAACCGAGGAGTAGGTTTGTTGAATATAGCATAATGAATGGGCGAGACAAAACCATGGCAGATTCTATAAAGATGATTTGTATAGTGGGCCTTCCACAAATACTTATGATAGATATGAATTGGAGTTGGGTCTTGTGGAGTCCATTTCTAGCCTAAAATGGGGTAATCAGAATTGAAGCAGATGGTATCCATAATGTAGGCACTCATGTAGAATGGGGGGAATTATCCAGGTAGTGACAAACCTATTTCTTCTATAATTAAGGATTTGGTTGGCCATTTTATCAGATAAAATGGTTGCCCAATCCATGATATAAGAGTCAATTTCTTCTTCCATCAAGGGCACCATTTCTATAGAAAACCTAGCTGAATCAGAAACTCCAAAGAGTCTACATATCATGGCGCCAGCATAGCAATAAGGAGAGTCTAAGGAGTCTATGAAGTACATACTCGAAGATTCATGCTTGTGTTTGTTTGGGAGATGCCTCCACTGCTTGATAGGGTTGGACTCCACCTCGTTCTCCTTAGCGAAAGCTTCTAAAAATGCCTTGTTGTAATGCTTCTGTGGTTTCAGCAAATGGTACATCTTTTTGATATCTTCTTCCCTGAATGGCCTAAACATCCTTCTATCAGTAGTAAAGAAAGCTCTATCTGTTACGCTGATACTCTCAATTACCCATCTAACCAAGTCATTGTAGGGTAATACTTTGGCATGGGCCGCTATTCTGTGGAGGAAGGAGTTGGCCAAATCCTTAAGAGTACTTTCTGATTTATCAGTGGAGTCAGTTGTTCCTCTATCTTCTTCAATTTCGGCTGGATCCTCAGCTTCTAGTAAATTATATATGCTTTCCCATGAAGCCTTGCCAAGACCGAGGCACATAGTATCAACTATTAGTACCCTCTTTACTGGTTCATCTTTGGTTATGACTAGGACTTTTACTTTCTTCTATTTCTTCGTCATTTTTGCTGGATTGATGAATTCAGACTTGCTCTGCAAAATGAAACAAAAGAACATAATAGAGGATAAATTCGTTCAAAGCTAATACATAGTATACAAGATTAATAGCAATTAAGTGCACTGGGTGATACAGATTTTGATATATTATGCTACCACGGATGAAATCCTTGAAGGACTCAACCATAACTGCTCTCTTAATGATTTCCCGTAACTTCCAACGTGACACTTAAATGCGTAATAACATGTGCATCACAAATTTATAACTGTCCTTTTAAAATGAATATCGTGGCTTCCCTATCGGTGATTAGCGATAATCGCATATCGCAGATTGGGAGGTACAAGTGTTATTCTTTAAACGTTTCCTTTGCATATTTGCGATTGCGATTAATGATGAACTGGCATGGGGAGGTGGGATGGCTTTTAAAATTGATAAATATTTTGTTTTTCTCTTTATAATTGGTTTATAATTTTAACTCGCAATTCTCTGTAATGGCTCAAATTTCACCTTTATTGAAAAGAGCGCTTTTCAATAGTGAAATCACATCAGACTATTTCAAAGGAGCTTATGATATGTATTTCATGGTTCGAGCGATGCGCGATTGCAATCAGCTTATCACATCGAAGGACTTCAAATGAGCGTTTGATATGTGTTTTGTGCTTTCAGCAATGGTCGATTGCGATCAACTTATCGCATCGGAAGACTATGTGAACAATTAGAATGGTTCCTTGATAAGTAGTGATATGCGATTTCCGATAGTGTTATCGCATCGATGAAATTCAATGGAATCTCTTAAGTCTACCATTGAAACAAAGGATGTGCGTGATGTGACATATCCCTTTATGATAAGGTTTATGTTATAATCTTAAATCGGATCAGACCTTATCATAATGATTTTCATGTGTTGTGTGGATTTTGCAAATTGCAATTATTATTTAACTTATCCTAAAAGCAAAAGACTTATTACAAATATTGATTTTTTAGAAGTTTTATTGCTTTTATTTAAGTTCTAAAAGGGGACCCATTTCTTATTAAAGTTTTATATGAAAAATTTGAAATGGGGAGGGTTGTTGCATAGCACAACAATTGGTGATTCAATGGGAGAAACAGGTATCTCTGAGAAAATAATGAAATATCTATAACTTTCTTAGTTTGGAAACCATTGAGGGATAAAGGAAACAATCTAAGAATAGTTAAATAAAAATTAACTCTAAATATAATAACAATTTTTTGTAATTTCTTTTCCAATCCTTAAAAATAAAAACATTTTGGGTTTCTTCAAGCTTTGATTGGTTGATATAGAGAAAGTAGGGGGCTTCTCCAACTTATCTTTTAAGTTTACTCTTTTGTCACAGGTAGTACCTTTGCTGCTAACAAACATCTATAGTCTCAATAGGGTTACCTTTTGACTATAAATCATTCATTATCCCATCCACCTAAGAGTATAACTTTTGAAAGATAAATTTAAAAAGATATGTTATATAAATAATATATAAATGATATATATTATATTATATATATATATATATATATAATAAATATAATAATATATATATATATATAATAATATATAATATATAATATATATATATATAACATATATATATAAATAATATAAAGTATTTATCTTCAAATTTTATGATAAAAAGCCATTGTTAGTTTGGGAGCCAGCTGATGACAATGCCATTCATTGGTTGTAATTTAAATGAACAAGCTAGCTCGTGATGAGACCCCTTGTATTATGATTATAAGCCATTACCCTGTTTTGATATGTAGTATTGGTAATGTTAGTTTAATTAGTTCCCTATGATCATGGTAAGCAGGCTCATGATGAGAACCCTTATCTTTTATATCATACATATTTTAGAATTACACTCTAAAGAATCATAAACTTAGTGGATGGGGTGAATGACTTTCTCCTTAAGAGTCTATGAATGACAATTTTAGAGTTGTAGATGCTAACTTTGGAAAAGTCTTTACTTTTTACAAATAACCTCTCTCAGTTTTTTAAAACTTAGAATGATTTACAATATTTTCAAGGTTTGTGAAGATTTTACAAATTTTAAAAGAGGCTCTCAGAGTTTCATATTTTATCTATCTTTGTAAAACTGTAATCTTTTCCTTAAAGGTTTCCATCTATTGAAAGCAAGTATTTACAATATTTTATTAAAGAGATTTCCAATAGTAAAAGGTCAATGGACGACTACTTACAACATTATTATCTAAAAATAAAAAAATAAAATAAACAAACTTTCATAACGAATATTTACAGGTAAGAAGCGGTTACCTCCTTAAGTAAAGAATTTATTTAAGATAAGCCCATTGACAGGACGAGAATCTCTCTTTCCTGATAAATCTTGCAATATGAATGTTGATGAGCCTATCTTCTCAATGATTTGAAATGGTCCAAGCCACATCTTTTGAAATTTGGTATGTTTACCTTTGTTTTCATGTGCTTTGTCCCATTTCAAAACAAGATCACCAATTTGTAAAAATTTTGGGCTGGTAGAACTTGCATCAAAAGAAGATTTAATGACTTGTTGATGTTTAGCATGAGTGATTTTGGCCTTTTCTCTTTCTTTCTCTAATTTGAGGATTTGATCAAATCTTAATTGAATAGAGGAAGAAGGATTTTCTTCAATAAATTGTACTAGTGGTAGAGATGGGAGTGTTAAGTTTGTTGGTATTACAGCTTCTTTCCCATACACTAAGTTGAAAGGAGAAGTACCTATTGAGGCCTTCTAAGTTATGCGATCCGCCCATAATGCAAATATCAAAGATTTATGCCAATTCTTTTGATTTTGATCAACAGTTATTTTAATAATCTTTATGAGATTCTTATTAGTTGATTCTACCAAACCATTACCTTGAGGGTAGTAGTTTGTAGAATAATTTAATTTAAAACCTCTCTTAAGAGCAAATTCAAGTATAGTAATTCCAGAAAAATAAGATGCATTATCAAAAATAAGGGCATTAGGTACATCACACCTGGTAATGATGAACTGATCAATGAATTTAATGATTGCATCAAAATTGGCTACCTTCATAGGAATTGCTTCTACCCACTTTGTAAAGTAATCCGTGGCTGTAAGGATGTATTTGTGTTGCTTGGAAGAATGTGGAACAATCTCTCCTATGATATCAAGCACCCATTGTTCAAATGGTTTCTCAATGTTTACTGGTTGTAAAGGAAAGGCTGGTTTCCTTTGTCTTCTACTAGTAGTTTGGCATATCTTGCATTTCCTTGCATAGTCATGGGTATCTTTAAACAAACTGGGCCAATAATATCCAACATGTATTATCTTATGAGCTGTAGTATCACCTCCAAAATGTCCACCTGCTCGACCATCATGTAATTCTTGCAAAACCTTTTGTGCTTCAGTTTTTTCAAGGCATATTAATAAGATTGAATCATAATTTATTCTAAATAACACACCATCAATGATTTCTAAGTGTTTTGATTTTAATCTTAAGGCACATTTTTTTTTTTTTTTTTTTGTAACTGAAATCAGGAGGAGCATATCTATTTTTCAAATAAAAGATCAAATCGGCATACTGATATTCATAATTCATGATACTTATCTCATTCACTTGAAGAGTATTATCTGAACTTTCATGTTCTGGAATATAACTCCTGCTAATAACCAACAAAAACCTTGTCCTCTCACAATTTTCACTGGTTTAATATCAATATCATACTCTTGTAAAGTTGTTACCCAGTTAGCTCTCTTTTCTCATACTTCTCTTTAAACTAGTAATTGTCTCACTACAGAGAATGGGACAATTACTTTCATGTGTGTTTTTAGGAGGAATGACCTAAAGTGTTTGATAGATTTAAACACAACGAAAGCTTGTTTTTCTACTTTAGAATAGTTAAGTTCAGCACCTTGTAAATTAGAACTGAAGAAGGATATGCGTGCTTAAACTCGTTGATCATTGATTTGTGTTAAGACAACAGCATAAGATGTTTTGGTGGCTAAAGTGTACAAAACAAAATGACCAGAAAAATTCGGGGTGTTCAATGCAGGGGCATTAATGATTGCTTGTTTGATCATTTCAAAAGCCTCTTTTTCATTATGTCCCCATTTGAAAACTGATTTTTTCTTAATCACATTGTGCAAAGGAAAGACTATACAACAAAAATCAGGAGCAAATATTTTTACAAAATTTATCTGTCCCAAAAATGATTGCATCGATTTCTTATTATGTGGCAAAGGAATATAAAAAATCTCTTTAATTCTGTAAGGATTTATATATATTCCATAATATGGATACAATAAATCCTAAGAGTTTTCCTTCATTAAGAGCAAAGAATGATTTCTTTGGATTTAGAGAAATCCCATACCTTTTACATCGCTCAAAGATTTGTTTTAAATCATGTAAATGATTGGCCCTTTTCCTGGAAAAGATAGTTAAGTCATCTAAGTAGACAACAACTAACCTGTTAATCAAACCTTTGAAGGCTATATCAATTGCTTGTTGGAAAGTAGCTCTAGTATTTATCAAACCAAAAGGTATTTTCTGACAAGCATATGTTCCCCATTTAGTTCTGAATGTAGTTTTTAGTCTGTCATCTAGGTGTACCAGTATTTGATTGTACCCTGAAAAACCATCCAGAAAAGACATTAACTGTGAACCAGCTACAGATTGAAGTATTTGTTCCATTGTTGGTAATGGAAAATTATCTTTTTGGCATGCCTTATTGAGATTTCTAAAATCTATGCAAATCCTAATATCACCATTCTTTTTCCTTACAGGTACCAAGTTTGAAACCCATTTAGAATGTCTGACTGGGAAAATTATCTTAGCTTTCAAGAGTTTATTCAACTTTGCTTTGATTTGACTCTCCAGATTTGGGTGAATTTTCCTCAATTTTTGTTGTACAGGTTTCTCTTCAGAAATCATTGGAATTGTGTGTTGAATGATAGAAGTATCATACATTCTCAGATCTTCGTAATCCCAGGAAAGAACATTTTTGTATTTGTTTAGTAATCTAATAAAAGAAAATCTTTCTTCTGAAGTGAGTCCTAGTCCAGATTGACATTTTGTGATTTGGCCTCAGTGCTAAGATTTACTAATTCAAACCTTAAAGTAGAACTTTGAAGTTTTGAATTAGTGACCCTTTTGAACCTATCCTTGATATCATAGAGATCTTCAAGCTTGACCACTGATTTAGGGATAGAATTCTCGTTTGGTCTTTGTTTTATTTAAAGATCATGATCATTTTCATCAATAATCTGGTCATCATAATATTTTTCAGAAGTTAAGAAATTTAAATTGTCTTCGTCATGATTAAATACTCGCCAATTGGTGACATTGTCTGGAACAAATGGTCGAAAAATTAATTCAATTGAAAACCTATTGGGACTATAATTCTCAGATGGAAGGAGCTTAGAAGCAACATTAGCCAATAAATCAACTACTACATTCTGGGATTTAGGAATAGGAGAAATGTCAAATGCTAGAAAATGAGTTATGAGGTCTTGAACAAGGGATTGATAATGCTTGAGATGTCTTGAAAGGCAATGGATAGTGTTCCTTACCTGTTTGATGACAATCTTAGAATCACCAAATACTTTCAGATATTGAATTTTCAGGCCTATTGCTTTATAGAGCCCTTGAATCAATGCCTCATATTCTGCAATGTTATTGGTACACTCAAATTCTAGTCTACATGATAACATAGTTTTTTCCCCTTCTGGACTAACTAAGATACATCCTGCTCCTGCACCGTCATTATATTTTGATCCATCAAAATATGAAGGCCAAAATAAAGGATTATCTATAGATTTATTTACAAGCTCCTCAACGATAGTAACACACTTTGAGGTATCCGTATGAGAGAAATTTTCAATTTATGATGTGAAACTATTAAGAGGGAAAGGTGATGTTTGAGTGTTAAAATTACCAAAGAATGATTTGGCTGAGTAATTTATGAGAATGTTGTTATTGAAAGCTATAGGTTGATTTTACTGCTCAAACTCCGTTATAGTATGGGTCATGTGCTTCTTCCAATTGATTTTGATTTGATTTGGTTTCCCTTTATAGGGAAGCCACATGTGAGACCAATCAATAGAAATGTAACCATGGAGTTTCTCAGACCAATATCTGCTTAGAATTAAGCAATAAAACTCAGGGATGTCAGCAATCAATATATCGATTCTTTGAACTACTCTAGGATCAACTGATAACCTAATGGTGACTGAATTAATCTATCCTAAAACTTGAACCTTAGTCTGATCTAACTGAACAATATCGAATGTAGATTTCTGGGGCTCAATGTTTAATTTTGAGCAAACTGAGGTTGTCATTATGTTTGATGAAGCCCCTGAATCTATTAGGCAATTATTCAGATTTCTATTGTAGATCTAATAGGTCAAGAGAAAAGTAGAAGTGTGAGAATTGGATGTATCTTTGATCAAAGCAGCATCAGTAGCATCTACTTTATCCGATGGTGGCTTACCTAATCCTTTAGCTGCCTTGGATAATACAAAATTTGGAAGAGGAGAAGAGGGCACTGCATTTAACTCTTTGAGCAACAATTTATGTTGATGTTTGAGCTTGCTAAGCTCAAATAAAGAAATATTTGCTCTAGTCTTCTTCATGTCTTCAACAATTTTGTAATCCATAGAGTCAGAGACTACTAATGTCTTAGATGATGAGGGTGGATTAGAAGATGATGGCTGATTTTAGGTAGGTACAATTGGAGTTTTCTTCATGGGAGCCTTGTATTTGGCAGTAGGGCTTGCATTTTTCTTCTTTGGATTTGTTTGAATAGGATTTGCAACAATTTTACTTCTGGTATTTACTGGGAGAGCTTCCTGTTCACTTTCGGTATCAGAGTTAGGCAATATGAAGTCCCACATACCATAACATTCAACTATCTCATCTTCTTCCATTTCCTCCAATGACAAAACTGCGTCTTCATTTTCATCATCATCTAGATTTGATTCTGCATTGGATATAGCATTAGGTGGTTTTGGTTTAGTTATTTTGAAGTTCCTAAATGGTTTTTTAGTAGAGGTTTCAGCTACCTGTTTTTTTATTTCTACCATTTCATTGGACATCGTCTTCAGAACTTTTTGCGAGCCTTCCATATCATATGGGTCTTTAGCTATTTTCTTCTTTTAATCATCTTTAAAAGTAACTTTTTTGGATTTTCTTTCTTCAAGAGCGGCTTTCTTTTCTAAATAAATAATATGTTTTCAACAACGATCGCTTCCTTCATATTTTCTACTAATGTAGGCTTGGCAGCCCTGTCAACGAAGATGGCTATATTTGAAGGTAAGGCAGAAATATACCATTCACTTCAGACTTCTTCACTAGGTTTGGATGTAGCAGGGGTCTTATTTAAGAGCTTATTAAAATCGCGAGTTGAAATCTTTAATGGGTTCTTTTGACTAAAATTTCAAATTGGAGAGGTCATTAATCAAAGTCGCTATAGACCTATCATCTCCAAACTTGGTTAAAAATTGTTCCTGAAAAGCATCCCAACTATTGATGGATCCTGGTGGTAATGAAAAATACCACGATCCAGTTGCTCGTTAAAGAGTACATGGGAAAAGCCTAACAACAACATCTTCTTCTGTTACCCCATTTAAGTTTATTGACCCTATTTCCATTATAATGCTGGTCTATTCATGTGATACTGGAAGGAATGTTATGACGCTGACAAGGAGAAATTCCTAGCAGCCCCGGTATGGGTAAGATTATTTTCCCTCCCAATGGACTTTTGGGACCTAGAAATATGAGAGGGCATTGGTAATACGATAGCAAAATTTTTCAAAATAGCAAAAATGACAAAGAGAGGTAGATACACATCCTATGCGAGAATATGTGTATATATGAACATAGCATAACCCATACCCGAACATGTGGAGCTAGAATACCATGAGGATGTTTTGTAGTAGACCCTAGACTATGAACATATCTCGTTCAAATGTCGAAGGTGCCATTAGTATGGCCATTTATTCAAGGAATTCCCATGGAACCTGGAGGAGACAGAGAACAAGGACAAGCAACAGAAGAACCCATAGGACGACAAGGAAGGGTTCCAAGAAGTTAAAACCAAGAGGAGGCAGCCGAAGGAACCTCATAATCTAGAACAAGAAAACCAAGCCCAATCAAGTCGTAAAAATAGATTTTAAGTATTACAGGTGGAAGAAGAAGTGGAAAATGAGACCCAACCCATGGATTATCAGGAAAAAGGAAAAGAGAGTAGCTCTTGTCAAGCAAAACCAACAGCCAAGCGAAAAGCCCAAAGAGAACTCGCAAAGAAAGAAGAACAGGTAGGGATGGAAACCACCACAATGGAAATCGGCCCAAGAAAGGGGGAGGAGATTAGTATGGAAGAAGAAGTCCTAAAGAAATCGCTGAATGAATGGAGACACCTAGATGAAAGATTCATTCTAAAATACCAAAAGATACTGTACAAAGAGACTTTTCAACAATATCAAGCCAAAAAAGGATAGGGACAGGTCGATATCACAGAAAAACTGGGGATGCACCAAGAAAACTCCCATGAGTATCAAAACAAAGAAAAAGGGGGGAAGAAAAGGGGTTAGAGAAACCTACAGGATTCAATACAGAAAATGGGAGAAATGTTGGTGAACACAGGCAGGGTGGCACTGTTGTCAGTAGTATACCAACAACTAAATAAAGTTTCCCAATGATAGTAATATCCTGGAACATAAGAGGCCTAAATAGCCGAGGAAAAGAAAGATACTTAGTAGAGCGATTGAGAAAAGAGAAACCACAATTCATGCTTCTTCAAGAAACTAAGATCATAGGAGGGAAACTAGAAGAAATCTTGAGTAAGATGAAATCGAGGTATGAGGGTAAGGAAATAGATGCAAGAGGAAGTGTGGGAGGGATAAAAATTTTGTGGAATTCAGCAGAGGTAACTATAGACTATTGGATAGGAATGCAACACATCCTCACAGAGAATTTCTGCCTCCTAGGAACTAAAGACTGGTTCTTTTTCTCTGCAGTTTATGGCCCACATATCCCAATAGAAAAGGAAAACTTCCTCCAAAGGATAAAGACTCTAAAAAAAATGCATGAGGAAAATCTCTGGCTGATAGCAGGTGACTTCAGCCTGATAACATCATCAAAGGATAAAAGGGGAGGAATACGAAGGGAGGAGCCATAAATGGAGAAATTCAGGGATATCCAAGAAAAGCTTCACCTAGTGGATATCCCAACAATTAATGGTAAATATACGTGGAATAATACACTGGAGGAAACAGGAAAATAACGTCTCGACTCGACAAATTTTTGGCAACATAAAATATCATAAGCAAAGATGTCTACTATAAGGCATCCATCCTACCTTGCTTGGGTTCGGATCATTGGAAAATTAGACTAGAAGTGGACATGAAACAAGGGCAATCAAAGAGACCCTTCAGGTTTGAAGCATTTTTGTTCAGAGATCCGACCATCACTGGGAAAATAAAGGAATGGTGGAATGAGAGCGAGAAAGAAGGAAGAAATATAATGCATACATTCTAGCTCCGACTCAAAGATCTTAAAAGTAACATACAGTAGGAGCATGAACTTATTTAGGCTAAGATAAGGAAAGTGCAACAATAAATAATAAATAAGGGTAGATCTGATTCTCTAGTAGAGGAAGAAGGTCACCTGATAAATAAATTAGAGGAAAGGAGGCAACAAGAAGAGATCCTGTGGAAGCAGAAATCAAGAATCCAATGGTTAAAGGAGGGGGAAATGAATTCTAGGTTTTTCACAAAGCCATGATTCAACATTGATAGCAAAATAGTATCTTCTCCTTAGTCGATCAGCAAGGAAATCACCTTACTCAAAAGGAAGCTATAGAGAACCTGTTAGTTCAACACTTTCAAAGCTTAATAATGGAACCCAATCTAGACATGGTGGAGAATATAAATAGACTAACTCGGCATATTCCCCAACTAGTGAGCAGGGACCAAAACCTAGCCCTTCTAAGGGAAATCTCCAAGTCAAAGGTAGAAGTCATCAGAGGAATTGCGAAAAACAAAGCACCAGGCCTAGATGGGTTTACATCCCATTTTTTTCAGGCTACATGGTCGTTCATGGGAGATGATATTGTGGAACTCGGGGAGGAGTCTTGATACAATAAAAGAATGCATCCAACCCTGAATTCCAAATTTCTTTCCCTCATTCCCAAAACCGACCACTCGGAAGAACCACAAGGTTTCAGACCAATAACGCTTTGCAATGTAATTTACAAAATCATGGACAGAATCATGGTGAATCACCTCAAACCTATCCAACCTAGATTGATCTCTCAAGAAAATACATGCTTTGTTAAAGGGAGACAAATAGTAGATGGAATTGTGATGGCTCAAGAGGCAATACACTCATTGAAGACCAAAAAAACCAAAGGGATGCTGGTAAAATTAGACTTATCTAAAGCATGTGACCACCTGAGATGGAAGTACCTACAGGGCATACTGAAGGCATTTGGCTTCGATTCAAGATGGATAAGCTGGATAATGTCAATGATATCAACCCCAGTATTTTCAATCCTCCTCAATGGGATACCCATAGAGGCGTTCAATGCAACCTGAGGGCTTAGGAAAGGTGACTCGATGTCCCCATTTCTGTTTATACTAGCCGCGGAAGGACTAGGAAGGTATCTAAAATAGAAAGTGAAAAGGGATCAATTTACACATCTCATAATGTAGGGTAATGATTTACCGTTAACTCATCAACAATTCATCAATGACATAATGATGTTCAGGCAAGCAACCCTCAAGGAAGCCAGAGGCCTGATGGAGATCCTGAATGACTTTACGAGCGCTTCTGGGATGAAGATAAATAAGGAAAAGTAAGATATATTCTTCTTTAATACGACAACCCCATCGTAAGCCTTCCTAGAAAGAATAATGGGATTTCACATTGGTAATCTCCCCTCGAAATACTTAGGAATATAGCTAAGTGACCAACAAACTAAAGTAGAAAACTGGAAGAATTTGTTGGAAAAAATCTAAGGGAGAATACAAAATTGGACATTCAGATCACTGAATATGCTAAGCCGTGTTATACTTCTGAGAGTAGTGCTCCATTCGATTTTGATTTACCAATTATCTAGTCAAGTGATGCCCAAAACAATATGCCAAGGGATGATTGACATTTTTAAAAAGTCTTTGTGGCAAGGCCCCCCCCCCCAAAAAAAAAAAAAAAAAAGGTCCCTGCTATCATGGAATTAGCTCAACAAACCTTTGAAAGAAGGAAGGTTAGGTTTCAGAGACCCGTACATTCTCAATCGGGTCATGGGGGAAAAGCTTTGGTGGAGATGGATTCAGGGAAGAGCAGATCTATGGAAGGAAATATGGGGGAGGAAGTATGGAATGCCAAGTTTGAGAAGGAAGGCTAAGAGTCCAAGAAAACATTAAGGGATCGACCATATGGAACTTAGCATTAGAAAATAGAGAATTCATAAGAACTCATAGCTTCTAGGAAATAAGGGGAGGCGAAAAAGAAAAATTATGGGATGAGGCGTGGCAGCAGAGAGAAAAACTTCATAGCAGACTTGATCTAGGAGTAGTATGTCAATTCACCAATAACCCTGCAAATCAGACAGTGAATTTTTTTTGGAGCCCGGACCCAGGAGAACACTGGAGAAAATGGAAACAAAAATAAGATTGGTTGGGTGCTCCCGAATCCACCGAATGGGATGTTTATGGGAAAGAGATGGAAACTCGGAAAATTTGAATAGCAGAAGGGCAGGATATAATAAGGTGGGGGTATAAAATCAAAGGGATTTTTACTATTAAAGAGGGTTATCATCTGCAAGCAGCGCATCACCTACAATAGGGGCCACAGATATGGGACAGAATCTAGCAAGAAGAATCATGGCCAAAAATTACTTTTTTCATGTGGATAATTTGACATGGGAGAGCACTTACTTGGGACCAACTTCAAATAAAAGGTCTGCGGGGACCATCAATCTGTAGTATCTACGTAGAACACATAGAAATAATGGAACATCTGACCAATGCCTGTAGGTACAACAAAAACCTCTAGCAAAACCATGAACAACTCTTTGGAGTTAATGACAGGAATTAAATAAGCATGAAAGCAAGAATGGACAATTGGCGAAGAAAGCCTTACTAGAACCCCATTCTGAATCGTGCTTGGATAATATCATTAGGATTCTTACTATGGGCAGTCTAGAAGGAAAGAAACAAAAGAATATTCAAAGGGGAAAAGAGAACATAAGTAGAATGATGGACAATGACAGTCCAGAACATAAGAGAAATGATCCTAGCTAAGAATTGGTATATAGAGGGCTGGGAAACAAATCCCTAGGAAGAACGAATAATGGCAGGATTAAGCTTAAAGCCAAGCACGCTGAGCCCTAACTCATGGAAACAACATCTCCCTCATTGTGAGTCTACAATCATTTTCATGCGGCCTCAAAAATATTTCATTAAACTCAAATTCGACGGAGCTACGAATGGGAATCCAAGGGCGGTGGGGTCTGGAGCATTGTTTAGAGATGACAAAGGCAATACTATCCATCTATTTCCCATGGATTGTGGCACTGAAATAAACAGTGAAGTAGAGCTCCAGACATTGAAGCGAGGGTTGGAAATTGCAGAAAGGGAAAGTTTCCAGGGACTAAAGGTGGAGGGAGACTCGAAACTGGCAATAGAAATGGTGAAAAAAATTCAGCAAGGAACCTCATGGGAGACGATCAGCCAAAGTTGGAGGAAGGCATGACTTGTCCAAGAAGTTGGAAATCTAATTCAAAGGATTGACTACATTGTCTTGATACAAGTCCGCAAATTGGATAACGTGGCAGCAAACAATCTTGCCAACTGGGGGTGCGGGTAGGCAGACATAAACCTGGATAAAAGGGGATAGGAGCTAAGCCAAATGGAAGGGATGAGAAGTCTAGAGGAGATACTAGAAAACGACAAGGAGAAGGGAGAAAACCCCCGATTGGGGTGTTGTAGGTGTGAAGTTGTGACAGAAGCCGAGGTGGGCCAGAGGGTATGGTGGGCCGAGGTGATAGAAGCCACCCAGTTGGCCTAAAGGACAGAGGGGGTATTAGAAGGCGTGAGGACATGAATGCAGGTGGGGAAGCATGTAGGACAAGACAGGGCAACAGATAGTATAGAGTTAATGTAGTTTTGGCCAAGGGTGGAGGAGAGAGATGGAGCTCTAGGGTCAAGCGTGAGGGCGGGTAGACAAGTGATGGCAAGTGACAAGGAAAAAGAAGGAAACCCACGGCACGAGTGGAGTGATGGAAGGCAATAATGGAAGGGTCAGGGAAACTTCATCCCAAGTAAATCGAATGAGGGAATGGGCGATGGAAAGAGGATGAGGGCACATGGAGGACCATTTGGATGCTAGGCAGGGCATCTAGACAGAGAAACAAGAAGCTAAGGCAGCCATGAGAGAAGGCATTTGCATGCAGAAGGAGAAGGAGGAAGAACATGTTGCGGAAGGTGGTGGAAGAAGGCTAGAGGAAGTCGAGCAGAAAATGGGTTTCATCGGAAAGAATTGGTATGTTACCTCGGTCCCCATTTTATATTGCATAGTAAAAATGAATTTTACAGAGGAATATGGGTTGATGGCTAAGGGAGGTCAAGACTCAGAATGAGTCGAGACTGGTTCTGCTTGGGTAAGTAGCCCAGTCACCTGGAGTGTTTTCTCCTAGAATGTCTTCGAGGTGAGGGGCCTTGGAAAACCTGTAATGCATCCCTATGTAGATAGAGACTGAGGGAATGCGGCCCGCTGGGATTCCCAATGGGGCTTTTACAATGGCGAGAGTATGAAACCTGCCACTTCGGTAAGGTGGAGCCTGTGGCATGCGAGGGAAGAAGTTATTGTCATGGGAGGGGAGCTTGTAACCATCATGGACCATGCAATAAGGCTAAGGTTTGTTTGGCTCAAACCGAGCCCAAACCCGGCTGAAGGTCGTGGGTCACAAGGGAAAATCAGGGGTAGAAACTGGGAGAGGGAAACAACGAGGAAAAATTCCTGGTCTGGTGCCTCAAACACAACCCATTACACTTATAACGAGACTCGGGATCAAGACACAAGTAGAACTGATAATTATGCAATGCATTATCTGTCTGTTGGGGTTAGGATAAGTAGGGAGGGGAGGAAATTGAAGTAGGAAGGGGAAATAGAGTGACCTTGTGGGAATTGGGAAATTGGGATATACAAAACACAAAGAATCACTGGCCCAAAGTGAAGGGCAGAATCCTGTTCATCCTTGAGAAGGAAGGGGGGAATTCGGGGGATAAAGAGGGCAACCACAATTCTCCAAGCCAGGAGCGGGTGGATAAGCTCGGGTCGAAGAAGCTTAAGTTCACTCTGTTTAAAATAATTTTGACTTATAAATAATTTTCAATGGTTTATGTTCTAGATAATATAAATACTAGTGTGCAGCGACACCCAGTGTTCCGGAACCCATATATGCTCTAGCCCAGGAATAGGAAAGTAGCCCGGAACTGGTGAGCCGCCCAAGAAAAGAAATATTAAGTAATAAAGAGGACATGATGGAAAATGAGGGAAAATAAGCGGGCAAGAGAGGAACTATAGGAACAGGTAAGGCAGGAAAAAGGACAAAGGGGGTGGAAGCAACCTCCAGCAAAGGTCAAAAAAAGAGAGGAAGAAAGACTGGGAAAGAAAACATGTAGACCCTCATAAACACGTACATGGTTGGCACTCTGCCGAAGGTGAAAGCTCAAATATCAGAGTGGGAGAGGGAGCTCAAACGATAGTATAATGAATTAGGAAATAGAGGCAGGAGAATGGAAAACTATGGTGAAATATCCAGGGAACACCAGAGGTCGTCAAACGTTGTTTCGACAAACAATTCAACAATATTGGGTAATGAAGAATATCTTTGCCCAAGAAATGACATTATATAAGGAGTGAGAGGAGAAGATCTATGGAAGGAAATATGAAATGCCAAGTTAGATTGAAGGAAGGCTAAGATTCCATGAAAACATAAAGGGATTGGCCATATGGAACTTAGCATCAGAAAATAGAGAATTAATAAGAACTCATAGCTTCTGGGAAATAAGGGGAGGAGACAAAGAAAAATTTTGGGATGAGGCGTGGCAGAAGAGAGAAAAACTTCACAACAAGCCTGATCTAGGAGTAGTATGCCAATTCACCAATAACCTTGCAAATCAGATAGTAAAAAACTTTTGGAGCCCGGACCTAGGAGAACATTGGAGAAAATGGAAACAAAAACAAGATTGGTCAGGTGCTCCTAAATCCACCCAATGGGAGGTTTATGGGAAAGAGATGGAGAGTCGGAAAATTGCAATAGTGGAATGTCCGGATATAATAAGGTGGGGGTATAAAATCAAAGGGATGTTTACTATTAAAGAGGGCTATCATCTGCAAGTAGCGCACCACCTGCAATAGGGGCCACAAATATGGGACAAAATCTGGCAAGAAGAATCATGGCCGAAAATTGCTTTCTTCATGTGGATAATCTGACATGGGAGAGCACTTACTTGGGACCAACTTCAGGTTAAAGGTCTGCAGGGACCATCAATCTATAGTATCTGTGCAGAACATGTAGAAACAATGGAACATCTGACCAACGCCTGTAGGTACAACGAAAACCTCTAGAAAAACCATGAAAAACTCTTTGGAGTTCATGACAGGAATCAAATAAGCATGGAAGCAAGAATGGACAATTGGAGAAGAAAGCCTTACCAGAACACCATCCTGAATCGTGCTTGGAGAATATCATTAGGATTATTACTATGGGAAGTTTGGAAGGAAAGAAACAAAAGAATATTCAAAGGGGAAAGGAGAAAAAAAGTAGAATGATGGACAATGATAGTCCATAACATAAGAGAAACGATCCTAGCCGAGAACTGGTATACAGAGGACTGGGAAACAAATCCCCAAGAAGAACGTATAATGATAGGACTAAGCTTAAAGCCAAGCATGCTGAGCCCGAACTCATGGAAACAACACCCCCCTCATTGTAAGTATGCGATCATTTTCACACGGCCTCAGAATGATTTCATTAAACTCAACCTCAACGGAGCTGCGAAAGGGAATCCAGGGGTGGTGGGGTCTGGAGGAGTGTTTAGAGATGACAAAGGCAATACTATCTGTCTGTTTGCCATGGATTGTGGCACTGCAAGCAACAACTAAGCAGAGCTCCAAGCATTGAAACGAGGGTTGGAAATCGTAGAAAGGGAAAGTTTCTAGAGACTTGATGTGGAGGGAGACTCGAAACTGGCAATAGAAATGGTGAAAAAAATTTAGCAAGGAATCTCAAGAGAGAAGATCAGGAAAAGTTGGAGGACGACATGACTAGTCCAAGAAGTTGGAAATCTAATTCGAAGGATTGAATATATTGTCCCTACACATGTCTGCAGATTGGGTAAGGTGGCAGCAGACAATCTTGCCAACTGGGGTGCGGGCATGCGGGCAGAAACCTAGATATAAGGGGAGAGGAACTAAGCCAAATGGAAGGGATGAGAAGTCTAGAGGAGATCCTAGAAAACGACAAGGAGAAGGGAGAAGACCCCCGATCAGGGTGTGGTAGGTGCGAAGTGGTGATGGAAGCCGAGGTGGGAAAGAGGGTATGGGAGGGTGAGGTGATACAAGCCACCTAGATGGCATAACGGATAAAGGGGGTATTGGAAGGTGCGAGGACATGAATGTAGGTGGGGCAACATGCAGGACAGGACAGGGCAGCGGACAGTACAAGGTTAATGTAGTTGTGGCCAAGTGTGGAGGAGAGAGACAAAGCTCTGGGGTTAAGCACAAAGGAGGGCAAACAAGCGATCGAAAGTGCCAAGGCAAAAGAAGGAAACCCACAGCACAAGCAGCTCTTGGCATGAGCGGAGTGATGGAAGGCAATAATGTAAGGGTCAGGGAAACCTCATCCTGAGTAAATCGAATGAGGGAATGGGCAGAGGAAAGAGGACGAGGGCAGATGGAGGACCATTTGGACGCTAGGGGGGGCAGCTAGATAGAGAAACAAGAAGCTAAGGCAGCTAGGAGAGAAGGAATTTTCATGCAAAAGGAGGAGGAAGAACATGCTGCAGAAGGTGGTGGAAGCGGGCTCAAGGATGTCAAGTTGGAAAGGGGTTTTGTCAGAAAGAATTGGTATGTTAGGTCAATCCCCATTCTCGATTGCATAGTAAAAATCAATTTTACAGAGGAATATGGGTTGATGGATGAGGGAAGTCAAGACTCAGAACGAGTCGAGACCTGTTCTACTTGGGAGGCTAGCCTGACCACCTAGAGTGTTTTTTCCTGGAATGTTGTCGGGGTGAGAGGGCTCAGAAAAACTGTAATGCATCCCTGGGTAGATAGGGACCGAGGGAATGTGGCCCGTTGGGATGCCCAATGGGGCTTCTATAATGGCAATAGTATGAAACCTGCTGCTTTGGTAAGGTGGAACCTGTGGCATGTGAGGGAAGAAGTTATTATCATGGGAGGGGAGCTTATAACCGTCATGGACCATGCAGCAAGGCTAAGGTTTGTCTATCTCGAACTGAGCCCAAACCTGGCTGAAAACCGCGGGTCACAAGGAAAAATCAAGAGTAGCCACTAAGAGAGGGAAACAACGAGGAGAAAATCCTGGTCGGCCCCTCAAACATGACCCATAATACCTATAACGAGACTCAGAGTCGGGACACATGTAGAACTTCTAATTCTGCAATGCATTATCCTATCTTTTGGGGTGGGGATAAGCAAGGAGAGGAGGAAACTAAAGTAGGAAGGGGAAATAGAGAGACCCTGCGGGAATTGGGAAGCTGGGATATACAAAACATAGAGAATCACTGGCCCAAAGTGAAGAGAAAAAACTTGTTCGTCCCTGAGAAGGAAGGGGGGAATTCGTGGCATAAAGAGGGCAACCACAATTCTCCAAGCGAGGAGTAGGTGGATAAGCTCGGGCCGAAGAAGCTTAAGTTCACTCTTTTTAAAATAATTCTGACTTATAAATAATTTTCATTAGTTTGTGCTCTAGGTAATATAAATACTAGTGTGCAGTGATGCCGAATGTTCCGGAACCCATATAGTGCTCCAACCAAGGAACAGGCAAGCAGTTTGGAACTGGTGAGCCGCCTGGGAAAAGAAATATTAAGCAGGAAAGAGGACAAGATGGCAAAGGAGGGAAAAGAAGCAGGCAAGAGATGAACTAGAGAAATAGGTAAGGCGGGAAAAAGGACAAAGGGGGTGGAAGAAACCTCCAGCAGAGGTCAAAACAAAAGAGGAAGAAAGACTAGGAAATAAAACATGCAGGCCCTCATAAACACGTACATTGTTGGCACTCCACTAGAGGTGAAAGCTCAAATATCAAAGTGGGAGAGGGAGCTCAACGACAATATAACCAATCAAGAAATAGAGGTAGAAGAATGGAAAACTATGGTGAAAGATCCGGTGAACACTAGAGGTCGTTACACGTTGTTTCGGCAAACAATTCAATAGTACTGGGTTATGAAGAATATATTGGCCCAAGCAATGACATTCTATAAGGAGCAAGAGGAACAGGAGGAGGCTAGACCAACGGAGCCTAGCATGAAGGATCTACATAAAGAAATTGCTATAGTCAAGATGCAAGTGTACCTAAAAATCTCATAGTGAACAGGACCGAGCAGAGCATACAAGACATGAAGAGGAGTGAAATCCTGGGGTCCAGTGTGAAAGCCCTAGCCCCAGTGGACTCATCTCATGAGTGAAACATGTCTTCAAACATAATTTTTTATATATGTTGATTAGCTTTTACCGTTTTAATTTGAATTTTATTGTAGATAAAACTACAAATGTAGCCTGGATGGTCATGAATCTTTATTTAAATTTTCGACAACATTCTATGTAGACAGGTGGCCAACAGAATTGGTTTCCTGTGGGAAACTTGAGACCACCTGCACATTTTGTTAAATACATACTTATATTAAGAAAATATTAATAGAAAAAGAATCTACCAAGCTTACACAAAAAAAAGTATTTAGTTGTATTTGGATTCATATAAGAAAATGATGGTTAAAAGGAAAAGAACTAATAGGTAAAGATGTTAAAAGAAAGAAAAATTTGAAACACATTATTGCATTAAACATTGCCTATGGATCTTAGATGAATACGGACATCACCAAACTAATTTTCGCATTTGCACAATAAATTATATGGAATGATCTCACATTTAGGTCCATCAATTTTTTTATTTTTATTTTTTAATAGTGATAAAGATTTGAGGGAGCCTTTAGTGAAGGATTTGCAACAAATACATCAAGAAAAAATATCGTCGACTAAAAGTGGAATGAATTCTCTACAATATTACAAAAGTGGATGTTCTACTTCAGTTAATTTTACATGATTCCAAGTACTTTGGTAACATTGTTGACTATTTCTTTGTAACAGAATTCCAGAATTAAGGAAGCCAACATGAACATGGATTGATATGGATAAAGAATGCTCCCATCTATGAAAGAAGCACGAATACAGAAATAAAAATCTTTGTTGACAAGTACATGTCCTGTGATTCAAGTAAACTACTTGTAAATGAAAACTATTCAACAACATCGTCACACAAGCACTTATAAGAAAGGAAAACAGGGGTATTGCAGGTACAATTTTCACATTCTGCCAATGCCAAGGACACAAATACTTGAGCCTATGAAATTCGGCTATGAAAAAATATAGTTGAATGCAAGAAAGATATTTAATTCACTAGAGAATATGGAACATGATGAGACATATATATTTGATAGTTTTATGAAAAAATAGGTATAACTAAATCTGATTATATCCATGCAATTCGGTGTACTCTAAAACTAAGAAAAAATTATTGAAAAGAGAACCAACAGATATATGGACTAATAACTTTACTTAGCATAGTGGACTAATAACTTTACTTAGCATATTTTATTAATCTAGTTTGAAAATAATAATGGTCTCGTTTAAGACGACGATTTGGTTCTGGATGACAGCGCAATCTCTGAAGCCTTCGTGCCATGATGCGATATTGGAAAGATGGAGTCTGCCAGACACCGATAGTGTTGCTGGGATAGTGGTGAGATATGGAATGGTGATGGACATCATAAATGACAGGCCGGAATGTGGCACAGGAACAATAAGCGATGTGCAACAAGGGCGCTTCGGGTTCTATCAGAGACCCTGCAACATGCTGGGCATGGACGTGTGATCCAACCTTGACTACAAAAACCAGAAGCCCTTCAAAACTTAATCTCTACGCTACCAAAGCATCACATCGACTACTATTTTCATGTTCTATGTTATGGTCAGCACAAAGTCTACCATGTATCTAATAAATAAATAAATAAAATGAGAATTGCAATAAGTGGTGAGGTTCTCTCACTGTATGCGCTCTCCTCCCTACTACTGCAAAGTAGATTAATTATTTATACATGTAATATCACTCTTGTTTTTATACAATAATAAATAAATAATGCAAATCCACCTTGATCATGGTCGCCCCTACTACCATGCCATGTGGCCATGCCACATCATGGACATACTCTTCCACATCATCACTTATATGCTTGGGAATCAACCATATCGAGCCCTAAAAAGGAGAGGTCATTTGGTATCAACATGATCCTTCACTGACCCATCGATGATCATTGAAAATCTTCATGGACGATTTCTGTCAAAGGACTTCATCAACCCATTGATGATTTTGCCAAAAGGGCCCATTAATTATTTTGTAAAAGGTATCCCGTTTTTCCTTTTTGATTTCACCAAAATCCAAATTTATTCTTTAAGGATTGGCCAAAGTATTCCATTGAAAATCCTAAGAGCTATTTTGTTTTTGTTGATCCCCAGAAATAATTTGATTAGACATGTCCATTAAATATAAAATTTAATTGATTTTGGAGATGGATGTTTTTTTCTTTAGTCCTACAGTTAATTCACTAATATCCTTTTTGACCAACTCTGAAAACTATGAGCATTTGGTAGACCTCCAAAAACTATGAACTTGGTCATATCCTAGGATGATTTTGGACTATTGATCCCCTGATTAGAGGTGATATTAGTCATTAGATATTTGAAACTATGAAATCACTATGGAATGTTTAAAATCATCTTCTAAAGATAAATTTTGGTTTTGTAACTTGCATATTGATGACCTTAACCATTCTCTCAATTTTTTTAGGAACAAATTCACCATGAATTTGCTATGGAATTTGGAAATTTTCCTCCTTTTGCACAAATATCCCTAGAATTTGACATTGATCAAAACTATGTAGAAATGAATTTGTCAAATTCACACTAGTCTTTGACCCATACAGGGTCAGTATTGAATCATAGCTTTAATACCACCTTGTAATGCCCAAAAATTCATGTTTGAGGCATGTTACATTTGAAAACAAACTCTAATATTGTATTTCAGTAAATGGATAATGACAACATGATATATGCATTGATACAATCAACAATAAAATATAGAAAATGTAAATGCAATTGAATTGAACAATTGCAACAACCTTTAAACATACAAGCCATGAATTAACCACAACATTCAAGTAATTCAAAATAGCATTCAAATTAGAAATCAAAACAGTGAAAAAACACTTAACTTTAACAAGATCTACACAACAAGATTTGTATGTTGGATGTTCCACCCAACCATAGACTCTGTTGCTCTAATTTTATTAGCAATACATCACTCTCAAGTTGAGGATATGCATTTACAAATATAGGAAATCTCCTATAGGTGTCAACTATGCAATCATACATCCTAATACCCATTAAAGCATAGTGATTTGACTCCTACAACAATTCTAACTACCCAACTCTATTCATGATTATTTTGTAGAAACCAAGGAATGAGATTTTATTTTATGCATTGTAGTCCCTTAAACAATATTGATCCCATTTAGGGCTCTAGCATAAGACCAGCTAAGAATTTCTCAATTATGGGCTTCAGGAAAGTAGTTGTTATAGGATCGCTCACACAAATTTACATGGGATCTTAGGTAATTTTCTCATTGGAAACTCCACATAGACATATCAACCTAGTTTTCAACATAGTTACTATATTCACAAGTTGTCCTCAACATACAATCATGGCTTCCTTCTTTTCTTCAGTATTAAAACTTTCTTGTCTTCACTCCTTGCCACTGGCATAACTAATCACACACTTTGACTTAAATTTCCTCTTCCATGCATGGGTTTCTTGACTCTCGTTCTTCCTAAAGACGACTATACTTTACGCATGTTGTCATAACTAAGATGGTGGACTCTCCCACCCACCTCTTACATGAGTTTACTTTCCCTCATGCTTCAATAACTAGCTAAGATGACTCTTCTACCAAACTCATGCACAGATTGAATGATTGGTATTTAATTAGTTAGATGGTGATCATATGGAATATCAATTAATATGAGAAAATGTCTTGGGAATATAGGCATGTGGATTTACCCCTCGCCCTGTACCTTTTATCCCTTTTTGTTGTGGAATCATAGCCCCTTATAACTATATTTGTGTCCATATTTCAATTAGCGGTGTATCTTATTTTATTATTTAGAATATACTATGTTTACATATTATATCACTTGGCCCTCAACCATTCACCAAATTTACAAATTATTCATTGTTAATTTGAGAACTAAGAATAGGATGCTACCTATAAAACAAGTAGTCTTTCTACGTGGCTTTCATAATGCTTTGATAGACTTTTAACAAAGGCCTCAATTTCTAGTACAATTTCTTGTTTTTTAATGATATCTACAACAAACATTAGTTATGCATCAATATGATTATGATTCTAACTTGTAATACTCACTTATTATATGGGTGCACAAAACAAAATCTATCTTATATGGTTTTCCCAATAAAAAGTTTGTTTCTAATGTTGGATCTAGAGGTGTAGATTGTCACTTTTAACACTTTAAAACTCTAAATTAAAAAAAAGGTATAACTTTGTGTTCATGATTTTTAAATTTTAGTTATAATATATATATATAAACCAAAATAAGGTTACATTTAGGATTACACAATAAGATGATTGCTATTTTCTATTTCAATTACAACTTATATATTTGGTGGTTTGTTAACTTTAACATTGTAAAAAATTGGAAGGGAAATTATTTTTTTTGGAATTGTATATTTTGTTTTCTCTTGTTAATTGAAGTGTATTTTTTTTTAGTGAGGAGTAACCCTTCAAATTTGATCACTAATTTTGAGAGGTCTATTATTATTTTATCAATGACTCTTCCATGAATAACTTGTCAAATATTTGCACCATCAATTATATTGAAGAGGGAATATGAAGGTGGCGAGGTACTAGTTGACATGCATACAAAAGAAAATTTATTGTTAAAATTAGGTAGACCAAACAATTACTTTAAAAATTTCTGTTGCAATATACAATAAAGTGTTTGAATGCTCACCATTAGCAAACAACAAGACTATAAATAGGGAGGATGGTATAAAGTATTGAACATCACTTATTTTCTAACTTTTTCTTTGAGTGGGCCTCAATCTCAATGCATGATAGGCTTTAATTATGGAAATTGCTCATAAAGTTAAATATCTTACAATTTCAATACCCCTAGGCTTTGTTCCAAGAAGATTGGGTCATTTTGAATTTCAATAAAGAAAAAAGAGAAACTTTGTTATGGCATGAGGAAGAGGATATCCAAGGAGTAGTGTGATGATTGTTTCCAGTGTCTTTCTAATAAGATTAAATTTGAAAAAGAACCAAAAGAAATTTAAGTACAATATACAATTACCATGGCAGAGTTCAAATGATTGCAACTATGACTAAAAATATGCAAAAAAAGTGAAAGAAGTAAAAAATAGAATAAGAAGAACATTGAAAGTATAGAGAATGAAAGTGATGCAACCATCATTGTTATTATACAAATTAATATGTGATGTTAGGGGACACAATATCATAGAAAGTATGTTAGACACACAATGGCATTCAAATGCATAGAATACATCATGACACAATAATATAAGGTCATCAAGCCCATGGGTGAAAATTATAACATGGGTTTCCCAATTACAAGATTAAAAATATTATTCAAAGCATTAATGCCTCATATAAAAGTAGATTTTTTTAAACAAAAGAAATAAAATAATAAACATAGTTAATTTATGAAATTTTTAATTGAGAAAAATAAATATCCCATAAAGCGAACAAAGTAGGAAAAAACTAGTAGGGCACAAAATTCAATTGGCTTAGTGGAATTGGTGCCACAAAAGAACAGAGGAAAGAAGCCATGTAAGCATCAACCTAAGAGCCATGTTGAAACTTATTGAATAGTTCTTAAATTAGAGACATTTATTATAACAATAGCACATAAAATTTTGATGCCTTGGTGCCATGACATAGGATAAATAGTTGGTGTTTTATAATGGCCGGACAATGGTACAAAAAATAAGATGTGTGTCTAGAATATATATTCAACTCATCAATTGGTTAAGTCACAAATTCAATAGTTGAATTTGCTACTTGCTCATCTCATGGTCCAAACGCACATGTCAATTATAATTCATCAACAAGAAAGGTTATGTATCCTATGAAGCATAACTTGTATAAGTTGTAAACAATAACCAAGAAATTATAATCAATGACCAAAGGTTTTGTTTCTCACTAATCTAATCAATGAAATAAACTATGGAGACCCAACCGTGAAGTTTAAAGCCTAATATTCTAAATAATTGCACACCAAAATACATATAAGAGAAATACATTCCAAAAACAAATCCATATAAGAGAATCTAAATCCATTCCAAAAACACTTTTTGGGATATAGAGCCTAAAACCAACATAATATGTTCTAGCTAGTAAATCCCTTAGAAATTGTAAATGTTTGTAAACTAGCCAATCAAAGTGACAATAAGTATTGTAGTTGTGGAAGGCACCAAAAGAATATAGAAAATAAAATCAAATATGAATAATTGCATCACATGCATAGCCACAACTAACACGGACTACTTCCATCCATATAGTGATACTTTGCACAATTCATAGAGAATAAACAATGCACTAACATATTAGACATGAGATATTCCTTTTTGTTTTTTCATTTTTGTTTTAAACTAGAGCAAGAAAATTTTGGGGGATTTATTAAGACTATATTCTAGATAAACATGATACAACCAAGAACACAATAATACATATTTCCCTTGTTGAACTAGGTCAAACTTCTAGTAACAAGAAGCTTTTATCGACACCCTTGGAAAATGTAATTGCTTATATAATTAGTAAATAGATGGACACTATTAAAGTAACTATGAAATGTCATCCTTGTAGAAAAAATACACCATTGTCTTTCAATATTCTATGCCTATTTACAAAAGCACTCACAAAAAATCACTAACATATAAAGTAGTAATAAACACATATCCAAAATCCTTATACTTACTCTCATCTATGTAATGAAAAACACAACCATATTGCACAAAAATAAAACACTTCATACATAAAACCTACACAACACCACCATAAAATACCACAATACAATACACTCCATTGCCACCCATCCCTTAAAAAGTGTTAACTCTTTGAAAAATGTGCACTAGGTTCTTCCAATATTCGAGACCTAAAATAATCAACCTCGCCAACATTAAGGATTGTGGCCAATAAAATAGAGATATAAACAAAAAAATTAAATCCCAAAATCATAGATGTGAAAGGATCGCCTATCGAAGAGAAACACTACTAAGCAAATTAGCCAATTATCAAGAACAAGAAAAAACTTTGCATACAAAACCCCTACATAGTGTAAAACACAAGCACAACCGTTATAAGGTAGCACAATAACACAACCAAACACAAACACACTACTAGAGCACAGAGAAGACAGTACCCAAGTTATAATCATTAAGATATAAGAGATGCAGGAGATGCCGGTCCCAATCACCACCATAAAATTACCTTTAAACCTTTGCTACTTAGGATTGATTTTCCAGAATAATGGATATACAATGAACGGTAAAGATGTACACCACTGTTCCATCCCATTAAAGACAACGCAGGCTATCTATTTCTTGGTTGACCACGGTGTGCCGCGACCATGAGCACTTCTTGCAACTTAAAGTGGAATGGATTCTTCCATGTGTATGATATTCATACATAACCATAATGTAGCGTAGTCTAAACGTTAAAAAAATTAATCTGTACTCGACAGAAACCAGGAGTTTATTCCCTAAAATCAATTTAGTTGCCATAAGTTTGAAAAGACCAAAACCGATAAGTTTATTGAAAAGAAAATATTAGTTTCCATACTGTTGTATGTGTGAAAAGGTCAAAATTAAAGTCTGCCCTCCATATTGAAAAGAAAAGAAAATATTAGTTTCCATATTGTTTTTTTAATTACATGGTGAATTGGCAACTGCCAGGTTTAATCTGAGGAAGATTTAGGATTTTTAACCACATGGTGAATCGGCAACTGCCAGGCCTAATCTAGAGGAGACCTAGGATCAAACCTCATAGCTGCCACTATAACACCAACAGCATAACCAACCACCTGCAAGTCGGGTATACTATGTTCTTATGATTTTAGCAAGAGCAGACTCACGAGATTTGAACTTCAGTCTGCCCTTCGGTCTGCCCGGCTTCGCTCATGTGACTTACCGTCAAACCACACATCACTATACAAAAGGTAGTGGGCTTGGCCGGTTCAGTTACTACTCACACAACAAGCTAC
>APFE030011690.1:243240-267507 GCA_000404065.3 Pinus taeda
TCTTTTTATTAATTTAAAACGTAATATATTAATTTATTTTTTAATAATAAAAAACATATATGGGAAGCTCAAGGCGTCACAGATGATCACATGAAAAAGGCGACGTTGGTTAGTGCTTTGCAGAATCGGGCACTAACTTGGTACATCAAGTACTCTAACGATAACCAAAAAGTTGTGTTGGTAGAGATCTAGATCACGTTGAATAAAAAGTTCAGTAGGCCTAAATCTGAGGCGTAGTCGATTGTGGGATTCAAGGAAATCATGATGAAACCAGGTGAGACCTCTTGGGAGTTGGATTAGAGATTGAAGTGTAAAATCCACAAAGATAATATGAATTTAATAGATGTGTAGCACCACAAGTGGTTCGTGGCTTCGCTCCTGCCTCACCTAAGGGTTGCGCTGTCACACCGGAAGATTATGACTCAGGAAGAGTTCTTGGAGATTACAATGAGATTGCATGAAACACTGATGCAAGATCCAAATCTAGGGGTTCAGCAGATCCATGCATAGTTGCAAAATATTTGCCTTGAAATGGAAAGTCTAAAGTAGGACAGAATAGTTCGGCCAGAGGCGTGTGAAGAGATATGGTGCCTGAAATGTAAAGGTCAGGGGCATGACAAAGACCACTGCCTGGACTTTGCGAACTATATTACAAGGGGAGGATCGATGCCTTTGAGGCCAGAAGCCTAAACAGGGCTGAGCGCGAGGTCTTCCTTGTGGTGTGCTATATGTTAGGTAGCAAGGAAACATACAATTGATCATTTTCATTTGCTGCAGAAGTTTGTAGAACCACCGCAGCAACTGTTCTGCAACTTATATAGGTCAGTAGGGCATGATGAGCACAATTTCCGAAGTTATGAATTGATGATGGATAGAACACCCGTCTATAGAGTTTAGGAAGAAACACAACCTCCTGAATAGGGCATTGGGATGGCATAGACAGGCCTTCAGGGGCGCAGATGAGGCCGAGGCAGAGGAGGACCTAGAAAAGGTTGGGGACAATTGATCTGTTACAATTGTGGAGGACCAGGACACTATGCCTGTGAATGCACTAATTCAACGCGTCTGTCGTGTAAATATTGCACTTAGTTTGATCATGAGACTGAGGACTGTCCTACACTGGTAGCAAGAATAAGAAACAAAGGGGTGCTACCCTCGCAACCGACTCATAACCCATAGATGATGAGGGTTGAGCCTCGTGAAGAGGATCCGAATGTGAATATATTGCTCCGAAGAGGAATTGCAATGGGCGATGATAAGGCGAAACAACCTGAAGATAGCACGTGGGTTCGCAAAGCTCCAGAGAAGGAGGCTGAATTTCATTTGGAGCACACACATGAAATGTTCATGGATGTAAAGAAAAGCTTTGCTGAGGCCTCTACCTCAGGGATCCGAGATAAACCTATTAAGGAAATGGACCCTTCTATGCTTACGACCTTCCTAGAGACCTGCATGAAGTTGTTGTGAGATAGAAAGGCTGTGAAGGGGTTACAGGAACTTATAAATAGGTGTGTCAGAACCACTCTAGGTGAACCACATGTGGTACGAAAGATCAGTAAGCATAAGGCAAGGAGAGGACGTGAAATGAGACTCACAACGCAGATAAGAGAATATGAAATGGATCAAGTTATTCTGGAACTGGAGTCAGACGTGAATGTTTTACCAAAGCAAACTTGGGAGCGGATGGGGAGACCCGCGTTGCAATGGTCTTCGATTCAGTTAAGGATGGAAAATCAATAGAAGATCATCCCCATGGGATGGCTGCAAGGAGTAACTTAAGATATTGAAGGTGCAAGCGCATTGGATGATTTTGAAGTAATAGAAATTGTGGATGAAAGCAACCCCTATAATGCGCTCCTTAGCATTGATTGGGCTACTGACATGAATGGGGTAATCAACCTAAAGAAGCAAAAGATGATATTTGAAAATAAATCGCTTCGTGTAATAGTACCCCTAGATCCTGTTGAAGGATCGCGCTATATTGAACCAGTCCGTGATTACGAAAGCAATGATGATTTGGATTGCATATATAAGATAACAGTGTGAGACCAAGATTGGGTGAATCTGATAGCGGATGGACGAATTACATGGGATTGTGAGAGTTCCTGCAACTCAGACTCGGACAAAGAATTAGAGCGCTGGTAGAATCAGCTACATGAAGTAACCACACTGAGTTGTAACATGATGACCCGGTCACTACGCTAAGTGTCGTCAGAGGTAAGAAATTTGCCCACTTATGATGGCTTGAATGATGTGGATGTGTTTTTGGATGCATTTGAGAGGGAATTACCAGAGAAGCAGTGCTTCCAGGCTTTCGACTGGGCCCTGCGCACTATGCCCCGAGATGGTGGGGTACGCACAAGGGTAGTTTTGATGATTGGAACGAGTGTAGGAGGATGATGAGAACATGCTTTGGGAAGCCGAAGGTACGAGTTATAGACAAGTATGATGGGAAGCATGATCCATGCGCTCACTTGGCCAAATGGGCTAAGGCCTATGGAGCAAAGCCCAAACCTAAATGGGTGCACTTGTTCTGTCACACTCTGGATGTAAATGGTGCTTGGAGACAAAGCTCCACCATGGCATAAGAGAATGGGATATTTTGTGCAAAGGATTCATAATGACGTTTAGCTTCAAAGATGGGTTTGACTATATTGACGTAGCGCTACAAGAGGTTAAAGCAACAATCTTTAGGATACCACAGGATCCTTTAGATCTGATTCAACCCGATTAGACTACTCAACTGAGACATGTGCTGGAATGCTATAACATGACTGTTCAAGAAGAAGATGAGGATCCACAAAATATTAATATCCCTGAAATTGAGGGTCATCGCGAGGTCGAGGGATCGCCGATCAAGAATCGTGATATAGCCGCGTTGCTGAAGACTAAATAGATAAATATTGGTACGGAGGCAGAGACCAAATTTGTGAAGATTGGAGATTACTGGGATGATGCGACCGTACATAAGGTCATCAAATTACTCTGCGAATACCAAGATTTGTTCCCTACCAAGTTTATGGAGTTAAAGGGGATAATAGGAGACCTAGGTGTTATGAAGATCACATTAAAACGTGATGTGAAGCCGGTTAAGCAAAGACCTTACTGTCTCAGTCTGAAGTATAAGGAGAAGGTCTACTTAAAGTTAGATAAGATGCTCGCGGCAGCCATCATTGAGCCCGTAGAAGAATCTGATTGGGTGAACCCAATGGTGGTATAGGAAAAGAAGCAGAAGGATGAAATAAGGATATGCATAGATATGAGGAAGTTGAATGACACTTGCGTGCATGATCCTTTGCCGACTCTGTTCACGGACGAGGTATTGGATAATGTAGGTGGCCAGGAAGTGTACTCCTTCACTGATGGGTTCTCTGGGTACCATCAGATCAAAATCATGCCTGAAGATAGAAGCAAGAAGACCTTTGCGACTGAATGGGGATGTTTTTAGTACATGTTGGGGAGGGAATCCCCCCAAGGTAGGTTTTGGGGTTTAAAGCCCAAGTTTTGACCTAATCTATTTGTAAAAGCTCCGCAAATTGTAGGCACGAAATTATAATAGAGTGACAGGGTTGTCTACCTAATTTTTTAATGTAATGTCAGCTGAATAGACCTACCCATGGTTCACGTACCATGCGATTGTATAAATAGAGTGAGGCTCTGAGTGTATAAGAGAACAACTAATAGAAAAGATAGAATAGGAGAGCAGGAGAGGTCTAAGGGATTGAGGAAAAGTGTAAAGGGTGTCTTTTGGGTCGTAGAGTAGGGGAAGGCTCTGCAGCTGAGTGTGCAGAGGCCTAGTAGTCCGCAACTGAGTGTGCAGGGTAGGTCGAGTCTGTAACCATTGGAGGAATGAATAAAGAGATAGTTTACCATATTTTTGTGCATCTTTTTCTGTTTTAATATATGATTGGGTATAATTTACGAGTATACTGTTTATATGCTGCACGAACTTATTTGAATGTTTTGTATAACTAATTATAACATAAGACATCCAAGTACGCAAAGATAATTAACTAGAATAGGAAGATAAGTAAGATCATGGGTAATAGCACAGAGCATGGCTCTAGCAGTGTGGAAGCTCCACAATCCCTGGTTAGGGTTGTGCGAAGGCAATGTATCAGGGTGTAAGGTACAGGGAAGTGTGCGGAGTGACATGTGCACAGGGATAAACAATGGGACCAGTCAAACCTCTCAGACATCTCAAGGGTGTGGAAACCCGGTTCTAGCACCCTCCCACACTACTTCAAGTGAGACCTCAGTCCGCACTCCACGGACTGTTGCCGAAAGGGCCAGTAGTACCGGGATTTGTTCGGCTAATTAACTTTGAACCTGGGTCAGGCCCTAACAAGCCAAATACACACCGTAATTCCTTTCGAGTTAAAGAATGCGCCTACGATTTTTTCACGTGTAGTCATTGCTGCATTCAAAGACTTAATTCATAAGTTTCTGGAGGTGTAGTTTGATGATTGGATTGTGTTTGGGTTGGTAAAATGCCATGTGTCAAGTTTTCGCTTAATTCTAGATACTTGTCGAAGGTCCTAGATTTTGCTCAATCTGAAGAAATGTCTATTTTGTGTCCCTTTTGGGACTTTGCTGGGTCATGTGGTATGCAGATTGATGGTAGATCCCATGAAGATCGCAATGAGAATTAACTTGGAGGTGTCAAGGAGTGTTAAATAGTTGTGTGCAACCTTGGGACATTCTCGGTACTACAAGAAGTTTATCAAGGGATATGCCCATATCACCGTGCTTATGGAGAAGTTGTTAAAAAAGGATGTCATGTTATGTTGGAACGAGGACTGTTAGAAAAGCTTGGATGTGCTGAAGGGAAAAATGGTCACACGCCAATTTTAGTCTTCCCAAATTGGAAGAAGGAGATTCATGTACATGTAGATGTGTCATGTATAGCACTGGGAGTAGTACTAACACAGGCCAACGGAGGAGAATTTGGCCATCCTATAGTGTTCGCAAATAGGAGGTTATCCAAGGATGAGAAGAAATATTCCACCACCGAGCGCAACATGATGAGTCATATACATTTGATAGTTTTATGAAAAAATAGGTATAATTGAATATGATTATATCCATGCAATTCAGTGTACTCTAAAACTAAGAAAAATTTGTTGAAAAGAGAACCAATAGATATATGGACTAATAACTTTACTTAGCATATTCTGTTAATCTAGTTTGAAAATACTGATGGTCTCGTTTAAGATGACGGTTTGGTTCTGGATGACAGCGCAATCTCCGAAGCCTTATTGCCATGACGTGATACTAGGAAGATGGAATCTGTCAGACACCGATAGTGCTGCTCGGAGAGTGCGGGATATGGAATGGTGACGTACATCACAAACAACAGGCCATAATGCAGCACAAGCACAATAAGCAATGTGCAACGAGGGCACATCGGGTTCTATCAGAGATACTGCAACATGTTGGGCATGGATGTGGGATCCAACCTCAAGTACAAAAACCAGAAGCCCTTCAGAACTTAATCTCTACACTACCAAACCATCACATCGACTACCATTTTTTCATGTTCTATGTTATCGTCAACACAGAGTCTACTGTGTATCTAATAAATAAATAAATAAAATGAGAATTGTGATAAGTTGTGAGGTTCGTTCACTGATGTGCTCCCCTCCCTACTACTGCATAGTAGATTAATTATTTATACGTGTAATATCACTCTTGTTTTTGTACAATAAGAAAGAAATAATGCGGATCCACCTTGGTCAAGGTCGCTCCTACTACCATGCCATGTGGCCATGCCACATCATGGGCATACTAACATATTTTCACGATTTTTATCAAAACATGTATTCTTCCACATCATCACTTATATGCTTGTGAATCAACCATACCAAGCACTAAAAAGGAGAGGTCATTGGGTATCAACATGATCCTTCATTGACCCATTGATGATTTCATTGAAAATCTTCATGGACGATTTCTGTCAAAGGACTTCATCAACCCATTGACGATTTTGCCAAAAGGCCCCATTAATGATTTTGTAAAAGGTATCCCATTTTTCCTTTTTTGATTTCACCAAAATCCAAATTTCTTCTTTAAGTATTGGCGAAAGTATTCCATTGAAAACCCTAAGAGCTATTTTATTTTTGTTCATCCCCAGAAATAATTTGACTAGACATGTCCATTAAATATAAAATTTAATTGATTTTGGAGATGGATGTTTTTTTCTTTAGTCCCATATTTAATCCACTAATATTCTTTTTGACCAACTCTAAGAACTATGAGCATTTGGCCAACCTCCAAAAAATAAGAACTTGGTCATATCCTAAGATGATTATGGACTATTGATCCCCTGATTAGAGGTGATCTCAATCATTAGATACTTGAAACTATGAAATCACTATGGAATGCTTAAAATCATCTTCTAAAGCTAAATTTTGGTTTTTTAACTTGCATATTGATGACCTTAATCATTCTCTCAATTTTCTTAGGAACAAATTCACCATGAATTTGTTATGGAATTTGGAAATTTTCGTCCTTTTGCACAAATATACTCGGAATTCGACATTGATCAAAACTATGTAGAAATGAATTTGTCAAATTCACACTAGTCTTTAACCCATACAGTGTCAGCATTGAATCATAGCTTTAATACCACCTTGTAATGCCCTAAAATTCATGTTTGAGGCATGTTACTGTCGAAAACGAAATCTAATATCGTATTTCACTAAATGGATAATCACAACATGATATATGCATTGATACAATCAACAATAAAATATTAAAAATGTAAATGCAATTGGATTGAACAATTGCAACAACCTTTAAACATACAAGCCATGAATTAACCACAACATTCAAGTAATTCAAAATAGCATTGAAATTAGAAACCAAAACAGTGACAAAACACTTGTCTTTAACAAGATCTACACAACAAGATTTGTATGTTGGTTGTTCCACCCAACCATACACTTTGTTGCTCTAATTTTATTAGCAATAAGTCACTCTCAAGTTGAGGATATGCACATACAAATATAGGAAATCTCCTATAGGTGTAAACTATTCACTCATACATCCTAATACCCATTAAAAGCATAGTGATTTGACTCCTACAACAATTCTAACTACCCAACTCTATTCGTGATTATTTTACAGAACCTAAGGAATGAGATTTTATTTTACGCATTGTAGTCCCTCAAACATTATTGATCCCTTTAGGGCTCTAGTATAAGACCAACCAAGAATTTCTCAATTAAGGGCTTCAAGAAAGTTGTTGTTATAGGACCACTCACACAAAGTTACATGGGATCTTAGGTAATTTTATCATTGGAAACTCCACATAGAGCTTTCAACCTAGCTTTCAACATAGTTACTATCTTCACAAGTTGTCCTCCACATACAATCATTGCTTCCATCTTTTCTTCAATATTAAAACTTTCTTGTCTTCACTCCTTGCCACTTTCATAACTAATCACACACTTTGACTTAAATTTCCTCTTCCACGCATGGGTTTCTTGACTCTCGTTCTTCCTAAAGACAACTATACTCTACCCATGTTGTCATAACTAAGATGTTGGACTCTCCCACCCTCCTCTTACATGAGTTTACTTGCCCTCATGCTTCAATAACTAGCTAAGATGAATCTTCTACCAAACTCATACATGGATTGAATGATTGGTATTTAATTAGTCAGATGGTGACCATATGGAATAACAATTAATATGGGAAAATGACTTGGGAATATAGGCATGTGGATTTACCCCTCGCCCTATACCTCTTATCCCTCTTTCTAGAAGAATCATAGCCCCTTATAGCTATATTTGTGTCCATCTTGCAATTAGCGGTGTATCTTATTTTATTATTTAGAATATACTATGTTTTCATATTATATCACTTAGCCCTCAACCATTCACCATATTTACAAATTATTCATTTTTAATTTGAGAACTAAAAATAGGATGCTACCTATAAAAAAGTAGTCTTTCTACGTGGCTTTCATAATGCTTTGATAGACTTTTAATACAATTTCTAGTACAATTTCTTGGTTTTTAATAATATCTACAACAAACATGACTCTCATAGTTAAGCATCATTATGATTATGATTCTAACTCGTAATACTCACTTATTATATGGGTGCATAGAACAAACCCTATCTTATATGGTTTTCCCAAAAAATGTTTGATTCTAATGTTGCATCTAGAGGTGTAGATTGTCACTTTAACACTTTAAAACTCTAAATAAAGAAAAAAGGTATAACTTTGTGTTTATGATTTTTAAATTTTATTTATAATATACATATAAACCAAAATAAGGTTACATTTAGGATTACACAGTAAGATGATTGTTATTTTCTATTTCAATTACAACTTATATATTTGGTGGTTTGTTAACTTTAACATTGTAAAAAATTGGAAGGGAAATATTTTATTTAAAATATTTTTATTTTGAATTGTATATTTTGTTTTCTCTTGTTAATTGAAGTGTATTTTATTTTCTTTTTTTGCAGTGAAGAGTAACCCTTCAAATTTGATCACTAATTTTGAGATGTCTATTATTATTTAATCAATGACTCTTACATGACTAACTTGTCAAACATTTGCACCATCAATTATATTGAAGATGGAATATGAAGGTGGCTAGGTACTAGTTGACATGTATACAAAAGAAAATTTATTGTTAAAATTAGGTACACCAAACAATTACTTTAAATTTTTTCGTGGCAATATATAATAAAGTGTTTGAATGCTCACCATTAGCAGACAACAAGACTATAAATAAGCAGGATGGTATAAAGTATTCAATATCACTTCTTTTCTAACTTTTTGTTTGAGTGGGCCTCAATCTCAATGCATGATAGGCTTTAATTATGGAAATTGCTCATAAAGTTAGATATCTTACAATATCTTACAATTTCAATACCCCTAGGCTTTGTTCCAAGAAGATTAGGTCATTTTGAATTTCAATAAGGAAAAAAGAGAAACTTTTTTATGGCATGAGGAAGAGGATATCCAAGGAGTAGTGTGATGATTGTTTCTAGTGTCTTTCTAATAAGATTAAATTTGAAAAATAACTCAAAGGAATTTAAGTACAATATACAATTACCATGGTAGAGTTCAAATGATTGCAACTATGACTAAAAATATGCAAAAAGAAGTGAGGGAAGTAAAAAATAGAATAAGAAGAACATTGAAAGTATAGAGAATGAAAATGATGCAACCATCATTTCTATTGTGCAAATTACTCTGTGATGCTAAGGGACACAATATCATAGAAAGTATGTTAGACACACAATGACATTCAAAATCATTGAATACATCATGACACAATAATATAAGGCCATCAAGCCCATGGGTGAAAATTATAACATGGGTTTCCCAATTACAAGATTAAAAGTATTATTCAAAGCATTAATGCTTGATATAAAAGTAGATTTTTTTTAGACAAATGAGATAAAATAATAAGCATAGTTAATTTATGAAATTTTTAATTGAGGAAAATAAACATCCCATAAAGCAAACAAAGTAGGAAAAAAAACTAGAATGCATTAGTAGTAGGGCACAAAATTCAATTGGCTTAGTGGAATTGGTGCCACAAAAGAACAAAGGTAAGATGCCATGTAAGTGTCAACCTAAGGGCCATCTTGAAAACTTATTGAAGAGTTCTTGAATTAGAGACATATATTATAACAATAACACATCAAATTTTGATGCCTTCGTACCATGGCGTAGGATAAATTGTTGTTTCATTTTAATGACTGGACAATGGTACAAAAAATAAGATGTGTGTATAGAATATATATTCAACTCATCAATTGGTTAAGTGACAAAGTCAATATTTGAATTTTCTACTTGCTCATCTCATGGTCCAAACATACATGTCAATTATAATTCACCAACAACAAAGGTTATGTATCCTATGAAGCATAACTTGTATAAGTTGTAAACAATCACTAGGAAATTATAATCAATGACCAAAGGTTTTGTTTCTCATTAATCTAATTAATGAAATAAATTATGGAAACCAAACCATGAAGTTTAAAGCCTAATATTCCAAATAATTGCATAACAAAATACATATAAGAGAATCTAAATACATTCCAAAAACAAATCCATATAAGAGAATCTAAATCCATTCCAAAAACACTTTTGGGGTATAGAGCCTAAAACCAACATAATATGTTCTAGCTAGTAAATCCCTTAGAAATTGTAACTGTTTGTAAACTAGCCAATTAAAGTGACAACAAGTATTGTAGTTGTGAAAGGAATCAAAAGAATATAGAAAATAAAATCAAATATGAATAATTGCACCACATGCATAGAAACAACTAACACGAACCACTTCCATCCATTCTAGTGATACATTGTACAATTCATAGAGAATAAACAATGCACTAACATATTAGACATGAGATATTCCTTTTTGTTTTTTCATTTTTGTTTTAAGCTAGAGCAAGAAACTTTTGGGGGATTTATTAAGATTGCATTCTAAATAGACATGATAGAACCAAGAACACAATAATACATATTTCCCTCGTTGAACTAGGTATTGCTTATGTAATTAGTAAGTAAATGGAGACTATTAGAGAAACTATGAAGTGTCATATTTGTAGAAAAATGAACCATTGTCTTTCAATATTCTATACCTATTTGCAAAAGCACTAACAAAAATCACTAACATGTAAAGTAGTTATAAACACATATCCAAAATCCTTATATTTACTATCATCCATATAATGAAAAACACATCCCTATTACACAAAAATAAAACACTTTATACACAAAATCACTAATAAAATACCACAATACAATACACTCCATTGCCACCCTCCCTTAAAAAGGGTTAACTCTTTGAAAAATGTGCACTAGGTTCTTCCAACATTCGAGACCTAAAATAATCAACCACGCCAACATTAAGGATTGTGGCCAATAAGATATAATCAAAAGAATTAAATCCCAAAATCATAGATGTGAAAAGATCGCCTATTGAATAGAAAGACTACGGGGGAGGAAATATGGAATGCCAAGTTCGATTGAAGGAAGGCTAAGAGTGCATGAAAACATAAAGGGATCAGCCATATGGAACTTAGCATCAGAAAATAGAGGACTGATAAGAAATCATAGCTTTTGGGAAATAAGTGGAGGAGATAAAGAAAAATTATGGGATGAGGCATGGCAGCAAAAAGAAAAACTTCACAACAAGCCTGATCTAGGAGTAGTATGTCAATTCACCAATAACCTTGCAAATCAAACAATGAAAAACTTTTGGAGCCCAGACCCAGGAGAACATTGGAGAAAATGGAAAGAGAAACAAGATTGGTCGGGTGCTCCTAAATCCACCCAATGGGAGGTTTATGGGAAAGAGATGGAGAGTCGGAAAATTGCAATAGTGGAATGGACGGATATAATAAGGTGGGGGTATAAAATCAAAGGGATGTTTACTATTAAAGAGGGCTATCATCTGCAATCAGTGCATCACCTGCAACAGGGGCCATAGATATGGGACAAAATCTGGCAAGAGGAATCATGGCTGAAAATTGCTTTCTACATGTGGATAATCTGACATGGGAGAGCACTTACTTGGGACCAACTTCAGATAAAAGGTCTATAGTGACCATTGATTTGTAGTATCTATGTAGAACACGCAGAAACAATGGAACATATGACCAATGCCTGTAGGTACAATGAAGACCTATGGAAAAAACATGAACAACTCTTTGGAGTTAATGACATGAATCAAATAAGCATGGAAGCAAGAATAGACAATTGGAGAAGAAAGCCTTACCAGAACCCCATCCTGAATCGTGCTTGGAGAATATCATTAGGATTATTACTATGGGAAGTTTGGAAGGAAAGAAACAAAAGAATATTCAAAGGGGAAAGGAGAACAAAAGTAGAATGATGGACAATGATAGTCCAGAACATAAGAGAAACGATCCTAGCCAAGAACTGGTATACAGAGGACTAGGTCCCCAGGAAGAGCGAATAATGGCATGACTAAGCTTAAAGCCAAGCATGATGAGCCCTAACTTATGGAAACAACATTCCCCCTCACTGTGAGTCTGCAATCATTTTCACATGGTCTCAGAAAGATTTCATTAAACTCAACTTCGACGGAGCTGCAAAATTGAATCTGGGGGTGGCGGGTTCTAGAGGAGTGTTTAGAGATGACAAAGGAAATACTATCCGTCTATTTTCCATGGGTTGTGGCACTGCAAGCAACAACGAAGTAGAGCTCTAGGCACTGAAGCGGGGATTGGAAATTGTAGAAAGGGAAAGTTTCGAGAGACTCGATGTGGAGGGAGACTCGAAACTAGTAATAGAAATGGTGAAAAAACTTCAGCAAGGAATCTCACGGGAGAAGATCAACCAAAGTTGGACGACGGCATGACTCATCCAAGAAGTTGGAAATCTAATTTGAAGGGTTGAATACATTGTCCCTACACATGTCTGCAAATTGGGTAACGTGGCAGCAGACAATCTTGCCAACTGGGGGGGCGAGCATGTGGGCAGAAACCTGGATATAAGGGGAGAGGAGCTAAGCCAAATGGAAGGGATGAGAAGTCTAGAGGAGAACCTAGAAAATGACAAGGAGAAGGGAGAAAACCCCTGATGGGGGTGTGGTAGGTGCGAAGTGGTGATGGAAGCTGAGGTGGGAAAGGGGGTATGGGGGGCTGAGGTGATAGAAGCCACCCAGCTAGCGTAAAGGATAGAGGGGGTATTTGAAGGCGTGAGGACATGAATGTAGGCGGAGCAACGTGCAGGATAGGACAGGGTAGCAGATAGTACAAGGTTAATGTAGTTGTGGCCAAGTGTGGAGGAGAGAGATGTAGCTCTGGGGTCAAGCACAAAGGAGGGTAGACAAGTGATGGAAAGTGGCAAGGCAAAAGAAGGAAACCCATGGCACGAGCAGTTGTTGGCACAAGTGGAGTGATGGAAGGTAATAATGGAAGTGTCAGGGAAACCTCATCTCGAGTAAATCGAATGAGGGAATGGGTAGTGGAAAGAGGACGAGGGCACATGGAGGACCATTTGGACGCTAGGCGGGGTAGTTGAACAAAGAAACAAGAAGCTAAGGCAGCCATGAGAGAAGGCATTTGCATGCAGAAGGAGGAGGAAGAACGTGCTACGGAAGGTGGTGGAAGCAGGCTCAAGGACGTCAAGCTGAAAATGTGTTTTGTCAGAATGAACTGGTATGTTAGCTCGGTCCCCATTCTCGATTGCATAGTAAAAATGAATTTTATAGAGGAATATGGGTTTATGGTTGAGGGAAGTCAAGACTCAGAACGAGTTGAGACCTGTTTTGTTTGGGAAGCTAGCCCGGTCACCTAGAGTGTTTTCACTTGGAATGTCGTCGGGGTGAGGGGGCTCAGAAAAATGTAATGCATCCCTGGGTAGATAGGGACTGAGGGAATGTGACCCATTGGGATGCCCAATGGGGCTTCTATAATGGTGAGAGTATGAAACCTGCCACTTTGCTAAGGTGGAGCCTATGGCATGTGAGGCAAGAAGTTATTGTCATGGGAGGGGAGCTTATAACCGTCATGGACCATGCAACAAGGCTGAGGTTTGTCTGGCTCAAACTGAGCCCAAACCGGACTGAAGGTTGCGGGTCACAAGGAAAAATCAGGGGTAGCAACTGGGAGAGGGAAACAACAAGGAGAAAATCTTGGTCCGCCCCCTCAAAAACGACCCATAATACCTATAACGAGACTCAAAATCGGGACACATGTAGAACTTCTTATTCTGCAATGCATTATCCTGTCTGTTGGGGTGGGGATAAGTAGGGAGGGATGGAAACTAAAGTAGGAAGTGGAAACAGAGAGACCCCACGGAAATTGGGAATTTGGGATATACAAAACATAGAGAATCATTGGCCCAAAGTGAAGGGAAGAAACATGTTCATCCCTGAGAAGGAAGGGGGGAATTCAGGGGATAAAGAGGGAAACCACAATTCTCTAAGCGAGGAGCAGGTGGATAAGCTCGGGCCAAAGAAGCTTAAGTTCACTCCTTTTAAAATAATTCAGACTTATAAATAATTTTCATTGTTTTATGTTCTAGGTAATATAAATACCAGTGTGCAGTGACGCCCGATGTTCTAGAACCCATATAGTGCTCCAGCCAAGGAACAAGCAAGCAACTTGGAACTGGTGAGCTGCTCAGGAAAAGAAATATTAAGCAGGAAAGAGGACATGATGGCAAAGGAGGGAAAGAAGCAGGCAAGAGAGGAACTAGAGGAATAGGTAAGGCAAGAAAAATGACAAAGGGGGTGGAAGCAACCTCCAATAGAGGTCAAAACAAAAGAGGAAGAAAGACTGGGAAATAAAACATGCAGACCCTCATAAACACGTACATGGTTGGCACTCCACCGGAGATGAAAGCTCCAATATAAAAGTGGGAGAGGGAGCTTAACGACAGTATAACCAATCAGGAAATAGAGGCAAAAGAATAGAAAACTATGGTGAAAGATTCAAGGAACACTAGAGGTCATTACACGTTTCAACAAACAATTCAACAGTACTGGGTTATGAAGAATATATTGGCCCAAGCAATGACATTCTATACGGAGTGAAAGGAACAGGAGGAGGCTAGATCAACGGAGCCTAGCTTGAAGGATCTACATAGAGAAATTGCTATAGTCCAGATACAAGTGTAGCTAAACAATCTCAGAGTGAACAGGTTCGAGCAGAGCATATAGGACATGAAAAGGAGTGAAATCCTGGGGTCCAGTGCGAAAGTCCTAGCCCTGGTGGATCTGATGAGTGAAACATGTATTCAAACATAATTTCTTTATATGTCAATTAGCTTTTACTGTTTTAATTTGAATTTTATAGTAGATAAACCTACAAATGTAGCCTGGATGGTCATGAAAACTTTATTTAAATTTTGGACAACATTCTATGCAGACAGGTGGCCAACAGACTTGGTTTCCTCCGGGCAGGTTGAGGCCACCTGCAAATTTTGTTAAATACATACTTATATTAAGAAAATATTAATAGAAAAACAATCTACCAAGCTTACACAAAAAAAAGTATTAAGTTGTATTTGGATTCATATAAGAAAATGATAGTTAAAAGGAAAAGAACTAATAGCCTATGGATCTTAGATGAATATGGACATCACCAAACTAATTTTCGCATTTGCACAATAACTTATATGGAATGATCTCACATTTAGGTCCACCGATTTTATTTGTTTTTTTAATAGTGATAAAGATTTGAGGGAGTCTTTAGTAAAGGATTTGCAACAAATACATCAAGAAAAAACACCGGCAACTAAAAGTGGAATGAATTCTCTACAATATTACAAAAGTGGATGCTCTACTTTAGTTAATTTTACATGATTCCAAGTACTTTGGTAACATTGTTGACTATTTCTTTGTAACGAAATTCCAGAATTAAGGAAGCCAACATGAACATGGATTGATATGGATAAAGAATGCTCCCATCTATGAAACAAGCACGAATACAGAAAAATACAAATCTTTGTTGAGAACTACATGTCCTGTGATTCAAGTAAACTACCTCTAAATATAAAAACTATTCAACAACATCGTCACACAAGCACTTATAAGAAAGGAAAACAGGTGCATTGTAGGTACAATTTTCACATTCCACCAATGCCAAGGACACAAATACTTGAGCCTATGGAATTCGATTGTGAAAAAATATAGTTGAATGCAAGAAAGATATTTGATTCACTAGAGAATATAGAACATGATGAGACATATACATTTGATAGTTTTATGAAAAAATAGGTATAACTAAATCTGATTATATCCATGCAATTTAGTGTACTCTAAAACAAAGAAAAAATCATTGAAAAGAGAAGAAACAGAGATATGGACTAATAACTTTACTTAGCATATTCTATTAATCTAATTTGAACATACTGATGGTCTTGTTTAAGACGACGATTTGGTTCTGGATGATGGCGCAATCTCTAAAGCCTTCGTGCCATGATGCGATATTGGGAAGATGGGGTTTGTGAAACACCAATAGCGCTGTTGGGAGAGTGGCGAGATGTGGAATGGTGATGGACATCATAAACGACGGGCTGGAATGCAGCACAGGAACAATAAGCAACGTGCAACAAGGGGGCATCGGGTTTTATCAGAGATACTGCAACATGCTGGGTGTGGACGTGGGATCCAACCTTGACTACAAAAACTAGAAACCCTTCGGAACTTAATCTCTACGCTACCAAACCATCACATCGACTACTACTGTTTCGTGTTCTATGTTATGGTCAGCACAGAGTCTACCGTGTATCTAATAAATAAATAAATAAAATGAGAATTGCAATAAGTGGTGAGATTCTCTCACTGGATGCGCTCCCGTTGCTGCTACTGCAAAGTAGATTAATTATTTGTACCTGTAATATCACTCTTATTTTTATACAATAAGAAATAAATAATGCGAATCCGCCTTGGTCGTGGTCGCTCCTACTACCATGCCATGTGGCCATGCCACATCATGGACATACCCTTCCACATCATCACTTATATGCTTGGGAATCAACCATACCGAGCACTAAAAAGGAGAGGTCATTGGGTATCAAAATGATCCTTCATTGACCCATCAATAATTTCATTGAAAATCTTCATGGACGATTTCCGTCAAAGGACTTCATCAACCCATTGACGATCTTACCAAAAGGCCCCATTAATTATTTCCCATTCTTCCTTTTTTGATTTCACCAAAATCCAAATTTATTCTTTAAGGATTGGCCAAAGTATTCCATTGAAAATCCTAAGAGCTATTTTCTTTTTGTTGATCCCCAGAAATCATTTGATTAGACATGCCCATTAAATATAAAATTTAATTGATTTTGAAGATGGATGTTTTTTTCTTTAGTCCTATAGTTAATTCACTAATATAATTTTTGACCAACTCTGAAAACTATGAGCATTTGGCAGACCTCCAAAAACTATGAACTTGGTCGTATCCTAGGATGATTTTGGACTATTGATCCCCTGATTAGAGGTGATCTTAGTCATTAGATATTTGAAACTATGAAATCACTATGGAATGTTTAAAATCATCTTCTAAAGATAAATTTTGGTTTTGTAACTTGCATATTGATGACCTTAACCATTCTCTCAATTTTTTTAGGAAAAAATTCACCGTGAATTTGCTATGGAATTTGGAAATTTTCCTCCTTTTACACAAATATCCCCGGAATTCGACATTGATCAAAACTATGTAGAAATGAATTTGTCAAATTCACACTAGTCTTTGACCCATACAGGGTCAGTATTGAATCATAGCTTTAATACCGCCTTGTAATGCCCGAAAATTCATGTTTGAGGCATGTTACTTTCGAAAACAAACTCTAATATTGTATTTGAGTAAATGGATAATGACAACATGATATATGCATTGATACAATCAATAATAAAATATTAAAAATGTAAATGCAATTGAATTGAAAAATTGCAACAACCTTTAAATATACAAGCCATGAATTAACCACAATATTCAAGTAATTCAAAATAGCATTCAAATCAGAAATCAAAACAGTGAAAAAACACTTATCTTTAATAAGATCTACACAACAGGATTTGTATGTTGGATGTTCCACCCAACCATAGACTATGTTGCTCTAATTTTATTAGCAATACATCACTCTCAAGTTGAGGATATGCATCTACAAATATAGGAAATCTCCTATAGGTGTCAACTATGCACTCATACATCCTAATACCCATTAAAAGCATAGTGATTTGACTCCTACAACAATTCTAACTACCCAACTCTATTCATGATTATTTTGCAGAACCCAAGGAATGAGATTTTATTTTATGCATTGTAGTCCCTAAAACAATATTGATCCCCTTTAGGGCTCTAGCATAAGACCAACCAAGAATTTCTCAATTAAGGGCTTCAGGAAAGTAGTTGTTATAGGATCTCTCACACAAATTTACATGGGATCTTAGGTAATTTTCTCATTGGAAACTCCACATAGACATATCAACCTAGTTTTCAACATAGTTACTATATTCACAAGTTGTCCTCAACATAAAATCATGGCTTCCTTCTTTTCTTCAATATTAAAACTTTCTTGTCTTCACTCCTTGGCACTTGCATAACTAATCACACACTTTGACTTAAATTTCCTCTTCCATGCATGGGTTTCTTGACTCTCGTTCTTCTTAAAGACGACTATACTCTACCCATGTTGTCATAACTAAGATGGTGGACTCTCCCACCCACCTCTTACATGAGTTTACTTACCCTCATGCTTAAATAACTAGCTAAGATGACTCTTCTACCAAACTCATACATGGATTGAATGATTGGTAGTTAATTAGTCAGATGGTGATCATATGGAATATCAATTAATATGAGAAAATGACTTGGGAATATGGGCATGTGGATTTCCCCTTCGCCCTATACCTTTTATCCCTCTTTGTTGTGGAATCATATTCCCTTATAACTATATTTGTTTCCATATTGTAATTAGCGGTGTACCTTATTTTATTATTTAGAATATACTATGTTTACATATTATATCACTTGGCCCTCAACCATTCACCAAATTTACAAATTATTCATTGTTAATTTGAGAACTAAAAATGGGATCCTACATATAAAACAAGTAGTCTTTCTATGTGGCTTTCATAATGCTTTGATAGAATTTTAAGAAAGGCCTCAATTTCTAGTACAATTTCTTGTTTTTTAATGATATCTACAACGAACATGTCTCTGATAGTTAAGCATCATTATAATTATGATTCTAACTTGTAATACTCTCTTATTATATGGGTGCATAGAACAAAACCTATCTTATATGGTTTTCCCAATAAAAAGTTTGTTTCTAATGTTGGATCGAGAGGTGTAGATTGTCACTTTTAACACTTTAAAACTCTAAATTAAAAAAAAAAAAATAACTTTGTGTTCATGATTTTTAAATTTTAGTTATATTATACATATAAACCAAAATAAGGTTACATTTAGGATTACACAATAAGATGATTGCTATTTTCTATTTCAATTACAACTTATATATTTGGTGGTTTGTTAACTTTAACATTGTAAAAAACTCGAAGGGAAATATTTTATTTATTTATTTATTTTATTTTTTTGAATTGTATATTTTGTTTTCTCTTGTTAATTGAAGTGTATTTTTTTTTTAGTGAAGAGCAACCCTTCAAATTTGATCACTAATTTCGATAGGTCTATTATTATTTTATCAATGACTCTTACTTGAATAACTTGTCAAATATTTGCACCATCAATTATATTGAAGAGGGAATATGAAGGTGGCTAGGTACTAGTTGACATGTATACAAAAAAAAATTATTGTTAAAATTAGGTAGACCAAACAATTACTTTAAAAAATTTCTGTTGCAATATACAATAAAGTGTTTGAATGCTCACCATTTGCAAACAATAAGACTTTAAATAGGGAGGATGGTATAAAGTATTGAACATCACTTATTTTCTAACTTTTTGTTTGAGTGGGCCTCAATCTCAATGCATGATAGGCTTTAATTATGGAAATTGCTCATAAAGTTAAATATCTTACAATTTCAATACCCTTAGGCTTTGTTCCAAGAAGATTGGGTCATTTTGAATTTCAATAAAGAAAAAAGAGAAACTTTGTTATGGCATGAGGAATAGGATATCCAAGGAGTAGTATGATAATTGTTTCCAGTGTCTTTCTAATAAGTTTAAATTTGAAAAAGAACCAAAATAAGTTTAAGTACAATATACAATTACCATGGCAGAGTTCAAATGATTGCAACTATGACTAAAAATATGCCAAAAAAAGTGGTGGAAGTAAAAAAATAGAATAAGAAGAACATTGAAAGTATAGAGAATGAAAATGATGCAACCATCATTGCTTTTTTACAAATTATTATGTGATGTTAGGGTACCTGATATCATAGAAAGTATGTTAGACACACAATGGCATTCAAATGCATTGAATACATCATGAAACAATAATATAAGGCCATCAAGCCCATGTGTGAAAATTATAACATGGGTTTCCCAATTACAAGATTAAAAGTAGTATTCAAAGCATTAATGCCTCATATAAAAGTAGATTTTTTTAAACAAATGAAATAAAATAATAAGCATAGTTATTATGAAATTTTTAATTGAGAAAAATAAACATCCCATAAAGCAAAAAAAGTAGGAAAAAAAACTAGAATGCATTAAATGCATTAGTAGTAGGGCACAATATTCAATTGGCTTAGTGGAATTGGTGCCACAAAAGAACGGAGGAAAGAAACCATGTAAGCATCAACCTAAGAGCCATGTTGAAACTTATTGAATAGTTATTGAATTAGAGACATTTATTATAACAATAGCACATAAAATTTTGATGCCTTGGTGCCATGACATAGGATAAATAGTTGTTTTTTTATAATGGCCGGACAACGGTACCAAAAATTAGATGTGTGTCTATAATATATATTCAACTCATCAATTGGTTAAGTGACAAAGTCAATAGTTGAATTTGATACTTGCTCATCTCATGGTCCAAACACACATGTCAATTATAATTCATCAACAACAAGGTTATGTATCCTATGAAGCATAACTTGTATAAGTTGTAAACAATAACCAAGAAATTATAATCAATGACCAAAGGTTTTGTTTCTCATTAATCTAATCAATGAAATAAACTATGGAAACCCAACCATGAAGTTTAAAGCCTAATATTCCAAATAATTGCACACCAAAATACATATAAGAGAATCTAAATACATTCCAAAAACAAATCCATATAAGAGAATCTAAATACATTCCAAAAACAAATCCATATAAGAGAATCTAAATCCATTCCAAAAACACTTTTTGGGATATAGAGCCTAAAACCAACATAATATGTTCTAGCTAGTAAATCCCTTAGAAATTGTAAATGTTTGTAAACTAGCCAATCAAAATGACAATAAGTATTGTCGTTGTGGAAGGAATCAAAAGAGCATAGAAAATCAAATCAAATATGAATAATTGCACCACATGCATAGCAACAACTAACATGAACCACTTCCACCCATTCTAGTGATACTTTGCACAATTCATAGAGAATAAAGAATGCACTAACATATTAGACATGAGATATTCCTTTTTGTTTTTTCATTTTTGTTTTAAACTAAGGCAAGAAAATTTTGGGGGATTTATTAAGATTATATTCTAGATAGAGCCAAGAACACAATAATACATATTTCCCTTGTTGAACTAGGTCAAACTTCTAGTAACAAGAAGCTTTTGTCCACACCCTTGGAAAATGTAATTACTTATATAATGAGTAACTAGATAGACACTATTAGAGAAACTATGAAATGTCATCCTTTATAGATAAATGCACCATTTTCTTTCAATATTCTATGCTTATTTACAAAAGCACTCACAAAAAATCACTGACATATAAAGTAGTAATAAACACGTATTCGAAATCCTTATACTTACTCTCATCCATGTAATGAAAAACACAACCATATTACACAAAAATAAAACACTTCATACATAAAACCTACACAAGACCACCATAAAATACCACAATACAATACACTCCATGGCCACCCATCCCTTAAAAAGTGTTAACTCTTTGAAAAATGTGCACTAGGTTCTTCCCATCTTCGAGACCTAAAATAATCAACCTCGCCAACATTAAGGATCGTGGCCAATAAAATATAGATATAAACAAAAGAATTAAATCCCAAAATCATAGATGTGAAAAGATCCCCTATCGAACAGAAACACTACTAAGCAAATTAGCCAATTATCAAGAACAAGAAAAACCTTTGCCTACAAAACTCCTACATAGTGGAAAACACAAGCACAACCGTTATAAGGTAGTACAATAACACAACCAAACACAAACACAATACTAGAGCACAGAGAAGACACTACCCATGTTATAATCATTAAGATATAAGAGATGCCGGTCCCAATCACCACCATAAAATTACCTTTAAACCTTTGCTACTTAGGATTGATTTTGCAGAATAATGGATATACAATGAACGGTAAAGATGTACACCACTGTACCATCCCATTAAAGACAACGCAGGCTATCTATTTCTTGGTTGACCACGGTGTGCCGCGACCATGAGCACTTCTTGCAACTTAAAGTGGAATGGATTCTTCCATGTGTATGATATTCTTACATAACCGTATTGTAGCGTAGTCTAAACGTTAAAAAAATTAATCTGTACTCGGACAGAAACCAGTAGTTTATTCCCGTAAAATCAATTTAATTGACATAAGTTTGAAAAGACCAAAACCGATAAGTTTCTTGAAAAGAAAAAAATTAGTTTCCATATTGTTGTATGTGTGAGAAGGTCAAAATTAAAGTCTTCACTCCAAAGTAAAAGTGGAGCCTTCTCGAGGCGAGGAAGAAGCGAAGAAAGATCTCAAGTCAAGATGATGAAGAACAGGAGAGGGGCAGCTATAATGCCCATCGAAATCGTGGACCCGCGTAACCCGTTAATTACCTTCTACCTTCGCAGAAATATCGCTATAATGGTGGTGGTTGTAGGTTCGACTATAAAAAACACTATATTCCACCGTGAACCCCACGCAGTGGTAGAAAGTTTCACCCCCGGCCCCATGACGCGGTATTTTACTCCGGCAGAAATGCTGCTATAAAACGAGGGGTTTGTAGCCTGGGATCATCACCAGAATTTGCGTTAGCAGCATAAAGATGGCGTACACGAATATGGGGAGAAGGATGTCGATCATGAGGTTGCTATTGGCCCTCACCGCAGTGGCGATAATGAGTTCTTTGTGTTGTTATGTTTCTGCACAACAGGGAGTCGCATCCATCATAAGTGAAGATGTCTTCAATCAATTTCTGAAGCACAGAAACGACGCCGCATGCCCGGCGAAAGGCTTCTACACCTACACCGCCTTCATTGCGGCAGCTAATAGTTTCGCAGACTTCGGCAACAACGGCGATCTAGAGAGCCGCAAAAGAGAGCTCGCGGCTTTCTTTGGTCAAACTTCGCAGGAAACCACAGGTATTATTAATTTAGCCTCCTCTAACTCTTCTGTCTCCCTGCCATGCCTTATTGTTATTAATCGGATTGGGATATATGGGTTTCTACAGGCGGGTGGGCAACGGCCCCAGACGGCCCATATGCGTGGGGTTACTGCTTCAAAGATCAGGTGAATAGCGGAGACAGATACCACGGACGAGGACCTATTCAGCTAACAGGGTAATATTTCTATATCTAAGTTTTGTAAAACCGCTTCGAGTTCTACAAATACAAATGCAAAATAAAACGAATGAATTTCAAGCCTAATACATTTATTGGTGTGTGAGTAGGGACTACAACTATAAAGCTGCGGGGGATGCATTAGGTTACGATCTCATAAACAATCCGGATCTCGTGGTGAACGATGCCACGATATCGTTTAAGACGGCGGTTTGGTTCTGGATGACGGCTCAGTCTCCGAAGCCTTCGTGCCACGACGTGATATTGGGAAGATGGAGTCCGTCAGCCACCGATACCGCTGCTGGCAGAGTGGCGGGATATGGAATGGTGACGGACATCATAAACGGTGGGCCGGAATGCGGCACAGGCACAATAAGCGACGTGCAGCAGGGGCGCATCGGGTTCTATCAGAGATACTGCAACATGCTGGGCGTGGACGTGGGATCCAACCTTGACTGCAAAAACCAGAAGCCCTTCGGAACTTAATCTCTACGCTACCAAATCATCACATCGACTACTACTACTGTTTCGTATTCTATGTTATGGTCAGCACAGAGTCTACCGTCTACTGATAGATAAATAAATAAAATGAGTGTTGCGATAAGTGGAGAGGTTCGCTCACTGGATGCGCTCCCGTCCCTGAAAGGGAATTATTCATGCCTGTACTGCCACTCATGTTTTTTCCTAATAAAGAAGAAATAACGTGTTTAATTTTTAATGCTTTTTTTAATTAAAAATAGCTAAAGATAATATTTCAATAAATAAACTATATAAATGAGTTACAATATTTTGTGATTTTAATTTTTTATTAACAATAATGTAAAATAACGTGTTTAATTTTTAATGCTTTTTTAATTAAAAATAGCTAAAGATAATATTTCAATAAATAAACTATATAAATGAGTTACAATATTTTGTGATTTTAATTTTTTATTAACAATAATGTAACTAGCAATTGTATGAGATGTTGCAAAGAAAACGCAGTAAAGCATAAATTTTACAGCATGAATTAGAGATTTCGAGATAAGGGCATTGCAAGCACTCTGATTCAACTTTGCTTGCTCCTTATAAACAACATTACTGTGCAAAGCAAATAGTGGAACAAGACCAAAATTAAAAA
>APFE030011691.1:4052-25806 GCA_000404065.3 Pinus taeda
CTTTTCGTCATTGGTTTCCGATTTTTCTGATTTCTCCTTAGGAGGTTTATCTGCTTGTTTTTCTTCTTTCCTTTCTTCTTTCCACCGGTTTTTGATTTGACCGTAGATGTCTCTACGGCGTGAATATCAGCGGAAAGTTCGGGAGGAGAAGATTCACCTGTCGGGGAATCAGGTAGGGTGATTATGGGAGAAGAAGTCTTGGAAGATTTCTTCTTACTTTTAGTGTTTACCGTACCGATCATGCCATCAACGGCATGAGATCCCCAGCAGAGTCACCAATTTGTCATGCGGAAAGAGTTATTTTTGCGGACAAACCTAACCTCCCTAGGAGTCTAAGACTCTCTAGTGACAAACAAACCAAACAAGAGCAATCCTTCTCTAAACATACATTATTCTATGAGAAACCAAGTGTTTTCCGATCTTACCTTAGGTCCAACGCTTGTTGTAGCAGTCCAGCCTTGCTGATCCAGATGAGCTCCTCCTTCACTTTAAGACCTGCATACACTAACAAAGCAAACGATTACATAACACCTGAATATTCATCATAAAACAAAGCATATTCATCACATAGGCCAAGGAGTACATGAAATAATTCATTAACAACAAATCATTGAGAAGAATGGACTTATTTGTATTAAGTAATCAAAGGAACCATTACAACCTGAGCCTTGGTGTTGTGCAAGCTCCTCCCAGGGTCCAGCAAGAGATTTCCTCTACTTTGACAAGCTCACCCACTCCAACTATGGCAACAAGGAAGGATAGTGATCTCTCCTCACAAGTCAACAATGGAAGTCCTAATTCCAGCAGCATTTACCCTTTAGAATGTTCAGCTTTCAACCTCCCTCCTTTGGCCCAATGCCTGTATTTATAGTATTCTAGAGGAGGTTATTCAGTTCCAACATCAATGGGATACCCCTTTTTTGGATGGGGTAGCTCCTCTCTTGATGGATAAGTTCCTCTATCATAGGGATGCATGAACCATCTGGAGGCGCTCAATACACGTCAAACACTCTTCTAGAAGGCTCTAGAAGTGACCACAAGTAACTTTTTAAAGATGAAACTCGCGCCTTTTGACCTTTACAGGGGTACGCACCCATCCTTTGGCTTACAGAGCATACAAGTACGTAGGTACAGTATGTTTGGAGTGCGTACACGCAGGAAAGGTAGAGAGAACCTGCGTACCCAGAGATAAACATGTTTTTAACTGACTTTCTCTCTTTTTGAAGTTTGACATGAAGAGTAGAGGTATGCGGCTTGACAAGGAGGATAATATGACTATTGATGGAGCCATATTAACTGCAGATAGTCATGGTGACAAATTTCAGTGTAACAGAGTATTCACCATGGTATGGTGACAAACATTTAAAGAATATATCCACAGACAACACGAGGTGACCTAGGAAAACCCGTCGAAGCCGCAAGCAAAGACCAACACCACGAAGAGAAAGAAAGATAAAATAAGGTGGTGTGAGTTCCATAAGAGCCCCATGCACAACACAAATGAGCGTTGATCCAAACAGTCATTGGTGGTCAAGGGAAAGGCTTAAGAGTCATATGCATGTTTCGACTCTGAGTTAGAACCTGATAAGGGGAATGAAAAAGGGAAGCATATTATTAATGTCGAGCCTAATGCCATCGTTGCCACCACCAAGGTCTACAATATTGATCTTGAATATCCAGATGGGGAGTGTCTCTTCCACTGAAAAATGTGAGTGAACGGTTCTCCATTGTAGTTCATTATCAACAGCAAGAGCCAAAAGAACCTCATTTCAGCAAAGGTCGTTAATAGGTTGGGCCTATCGTACCACACCACACCCATAGTCATATAACATCGAGTGGCTTAACCAAGGACGATATCTTTGTGTAAGCCAACATTGTTTCCTTCCCTATAGCAACAGCCCTTCACGGATGAGGTATTGTGTGGTGTTTATCCTCTTTTAGTTTGTGATATATTATTAGGCCAACCATACATGTGGAAGTGTCATGTTGTAGGCCTCGCATTATTATTATTGATTTGAGCAATAATTTATATAAGATACCATAGGTATCCCAACCTACTGCCATTTCTTTGATCTCCGCTAAGAAATGCAGTAATATCATCTTTCAAACTGGGAAATTTGTTTTCTGTCTGATTCGCTCTCAAAGTAAGGGGAATATCGTGGCAATAACCATGTCCCAAAGAAAGGGTTCCTCCATGGAGCAGAATCAGGTAGATAAGGTCGTGGAAGAATATAGGGACATCCTCTCCTTAGCCACGGGGTTACCTTTGCATTGTCAAGTCAAGCATTCGATCGACCTAACTCCCGGAGCACCTCTACTCAATGGGTTGATACAACATCGCTCCATTCTGGAAAATCAAGAAATCAAGTGGCAGATCCAGGAGTTTCTACAAAAAGTGCACATTTGACCAAGGTCCTCAACTTGTGGGAGCTTGATTATACTTGTACAGAAGAAGGATGGGACCTGGAGGCTCTACATTGATTATCAGGCACTAAAAAAATCACTGTAAGGAACATGTATCCAATCCCACAGGTTGATGACCTTCTAGACAAACTCTAGGGGACCATGTATTTCAGCAAGATCGATTTGAAGTCTATTTATCACCAGGTTCCAATAGAGCCCACAGATGTATGGAAGACCACCTTCAAATGCAAGCAATACCTTTTTGAATGGATCATCATGCCCTTTGGGTTGACAAATTCCCCTGCTACTTTTATGAGGTTAATGGATGACATCTTACACCCCTTCACCAAATCGTTCATGGTTGTTTATTTGGATGACATCTTCATATTTAGAAAGAGTTGGGAGGAGCACTTGCAACACACGATAGGTCCTTCAAACCATGCGACAGCACAAACTATGTGCCAACTTGGAGAAATGCACCTTTGGCATGAGCTAGGTCTAATATCTGGGTTACATCATAGATGAGAAAGCAATGCATGTGGATCCAGCTAAGATCCAAGTCATTCAAGATTGGTCATCCTCAACCACTTTAACATATTTTCGCAACATTTTTAGCCTTGCAAATTTGCATCGAAGATTCATGTTGGGATTCTCCCATAACTCTTGGCCTTTAAGTCAGATTACCAAGGGTGGAGTGAAATCAAAGCTTTCCTGGTATGATTTGTTGGGAAAAATACTGAGGGGGGAGAGGGGGGGTGAATCAGTATTTAAAAAACTCACAATAATAATTTTTCTTTTCTAAAATTTATATGCAACTTTACTAAACTCAACTAGCATATATACGCAACTGTTGTAACAGAAACTAGCGTATTCCATGTAAACTTTGTAAAACAGCTAATTCTTTATATTTTAAACCTTGAACTAGAATGTAAGAGATTTATCAGGCATTTGATAAGTAGTAAACAGGTGTAGTAAGAACAGAATAAAGTATCACACATGAACACCAGGATTTAAGGTGGAAAACCAATGTGGGAGAAAACCACCATTGTTGTCATCTTAGTCTTCAAAACTTATTAATATAAAAAAACTGCTTACATTCTTGTACTGGGGTAGACTCATAATAGTATGCATGCACCCAGCTGCTAAAGGCTAATACCTTCACTCATTCTCCAGCTGCTACTGGAAGGGAGCTCCAACCCCCTGATTTGGTCACCAGCTACTACTAGCAGGAAGCTTCGACTTCCTCACTGAATGCTCCAACCCTCACTAACATCCATGTACCATGTTTCATCAAATTTTCAAAATGGATCCAATATCAACACTTATGCTCAATCATCACTATAAAACGTCATCAATCTCTGACACAACTAATCACTGAAACCCAAACAACTTATACATAATCAAAACTTAACCAATCAACAGAAGCAGTCAGATCCTTGTAACCAGTACACAGAACTGAACTCAAAATGCAGCATCAACACACAGAAGCAACTGCAACCCTGATCATTGATTTGCCAAAATGTATATGCTACTTCACTTCAGTAAACCCGTGTGCATACGCTCTTTTCTGGAGAGAAACCCATGTATAGATCTTAATATACTAAAAATTGAAAATTTGACCACTGTAGTTTCTAAAGAGAACACTAAATCACACTCAAATCTACTGCAACACTCTGAACCAATCACAGAATTGTCTTTGATCTTTAATCACAATCAGCAAGTAATCTTAACCTTCATCAATCAATTAATACCAAAATTCAACTTCATCATTCAATCAGATCTACTTCAGACATTATCACTCAACCCAGATCAACATGAGGACATCATTGACAAGCAATAGAGACACATCAACATTGATCAGGTTGATCAGACATTTATGAACAAAAACTCCTTACTTTATATATGCAACTTTGTAGAAGTGAACCCGCGTGTATATGCACTTTTCCTAAAACCAACCAGCATATAGATCTGCAAATTTGGACCTAAAATTGTGCAGCTCTTCAGGACTTTAGAAGGACCCAGATCATAATAATCAAAGATAACAACATGCATCAGTACTTAGATCCAGTCAATCCTTGAACATTCATTTCGGGTCTCATGATGCTGATCCATCATTGTATTCATTGGTGCATAATTATTTCAGATAAATGTGACAATTATGGCCCTTACAATGCAAATATACTTCAGTTTGAAGTATTCATCAAAAACTCTTTCACTTGCACACTTAGCCCTTTGATCTTCACTTCTTTATATAGTTTTGCCCTCGTCCAATACCATGGGTCAAAACAACATTAGCGCTGGTGGTAGTATTTGACGGGATCAATATTCGTTGTCACACTCATTACTATGGGCTAATACTATGGTAAGGACCCCTATTATTTAGAATACCATGGTGCAAAAACCATACGATACTTTTCTTCACTGAACTCACATGCGTACGCAACTCGGCTTAACAGAAGCTTCATATAGTTCTTGAACTTCCAAATTTATCATTCCTCTGAATTGATTCCTCTGAATTTTCATGCATTATGTCACATCTGATTCATTCTGGTATTATGTTGTATTCATTATGTCACCTTTGAATTGACCTATGAATTATGTTATAAGTGATTTTCCATCAAGGACAACACATGCATCCTAATGCCAACAATCTCCCATTTAGACTTGATGGCAACCACTTTGGTGTTTGGTCATCACAACCTGTAAACAACATCAAGCCAAGCACAAATATTTTCAAAATATCAAGCTATTCTCCAAACACCAAGCTACTCTCCCCCTTTAACATCAAGGGAAAAGGGGTTACCAATGTTAAATTAAGACTTCCATATCTGAACTGTTGAATATGTGGAACTACTAAATTGCTCCTCCTAAGCACATGTTGAATTCTCTGATCATGCTCCCCCTTAGCACATGCCGAAATCTCTAATGGATGTAAAATGAAGTATATGACTCTATGGCTATGACTTTCCTATCACTAAGGACCTATACTTACATCAATCACCCAACCAAGTGGGATTACATTTAAACACATCCACCCAACTAAGTGGGATTACATATTGGACATGATCTCAAAATTTTATACATGACTGAATATGACAATTATTACATCATAGGTCTTTACATGACCTTTACATCAAATGATATACATGATATTTAAAGACCAAAAGGCCTTAAAAATAACATAATTCAGTAACCAAAATTCCAACAATGCATTATATTCTGCAAGGCTACTACTCCCCCTGAACTTGTGCTACCTGATCATATTCAAAAACTATTTCATCAAAGCATCTTCATCAATCAAAGAAATATTAATGAGAAAAAAATAACTCAATACCGTATCAGGATATTATACCCATCATCATCAGACAAAGAGAAATCAAATCATAGCTGTCAGAAGCATGTCAGAGGCTGATATTGAGTCGGTCCCACTATTTTTCTATTAGAGAAAAACATACGTGAATTTATGTAAAGAAACATGCATATATACGCGAATATATTTCGTGAAACTCGCGTATAGCTAGCAACCTTCTGAATTTTCACCTGTAGACTAAGAAAACTGATTTAACCGCAAAGTGAGACAGAGACAACTCCCAGTTTTTGTCTGAGATATCCAAATGCTTCTCTAGGAAGGGGTTTAGTAAATATATCAGCAACTTTTTCTTTGGAGGGAACATACTCCAATTTAACCTTTTGCTCAATCACTTGTTCTCATAAAAAGTGATACTTAATAGGAATATGCTTGGTCTTAGAGTGCATAACAAGATTTTCCGAAATACTAATAGCACTTGTATTATCACATAGGATGGAGATGGGTGGAGAACATTTGATTTGTATATCCTATAATGTTTGCATCATCCAAAGAAGTTGTGTGCAATAAGATGAAACAGCTACATATTCTGCTTCCATTGTAGATAAGGCAGTGGAACTTTGTTTCTTGCCAAACCAAGATACCAATCGAGGCCCCATGTAAAATGCACCTCCACTAATGCTTTTCCGGTCATCAACATTTCCAGCCCAATCTCCATCTATGTATGCATGAAGGGTAAGATCTGCATCTTTAGGATACCATAGACCAAAATCTTGGGTTCCTTGGAGATATTGGAATATTCTCTTTACTGCCTGAAGATGTGATTCCTTTGTATTGGCTTGGAAATGTCCAGCAATCCCAATTGCATGCATGATGTCTGGTTTGGTTTACTGTAGGAGAATCATCATTAGAACTGAGGCTACATCCTATCATCATGGGAGTACATACAAGTTTGCATTCTTCCATCCCATACTTCTTCAGAATTTGCTTGACATATTTCGTCTGTGAGAGAAAGATGCCATATTTTGCTTGTTGTACTCATAGATCAATAAAATAGGTTAGTTCCCCAAGTAAAGACATTTCAAATTCTTGTTGTATAATAGAAGCAAAATTTTGACTTATAGATTCTTCTTTACTGCCATAAATGATATCATCAACATAAACCACAATAATTAGCAGTTTATCACCGTCAATTTTTGTGTACAAGTTGTTGTTTGCGGATCCTTTTGTGAAATCTCGTTGTTGAAGATATTTGTCAAGATGATAATACCATTCCCGTGGAGATTTTTTTAGCCCATATAAAGCCTTTTTGAGTTGCATACAAGGTTTTCATCATTCCCCAAAATGAATCCTTTTGGTTGTTCAATATATACTTCTTCTTCTAGATCTCCATTAAGGAATGCAGATTTTACATCCATTTCATAAACTTTGAAATTTCAAAAACTTGAAAATGCAAGAAACATTCTTATGGCTTCAAGTCTAGCTACTGGTGCAAACATTTCTTCAAAGTCTATACCTTCTTGTTGAGCATAACCTTTACAAACAAGTCTAGCTTTGTTCCTAATGACTTCTGCATTTTCATTCAACTTATTTTTGCATATCAATTTTTTCCCTATAACATGTTTATCATGAGGCTTTGGAACCAATTCCCAATTATCATTCTTTTCAATTTGATCGAGTTATTCATTCATGGCCTTAACCCAACATTCATCTTTACTAGCTTGATTTAGATTTTATGGTTCAATGGTCTATAATAAAGTTAGATAACTAGAAGATCCTACAAGAGTTCTTCTTGTTTGTACACCAGATTCCTTTTCTCCTAGAATTTGAGTTTCCCGATGATTCTTTTGAACATACGTGGATGGAGCCTTTTCTTTGTCTGATGTATCTTCTTATGTTGCTTCATTAGTTTGTTCTTCTATATCATTGTGACCTGATGTGGGAAAGCATTCATCATTATCATCCTCTTTTGTTGATGTTACATGTTTGGGCCATGTGCATGTTTCATCAATCACAGCATCAATGCATTCAACAAATTTTTGAAGTCTCTTATTGTAACATTTGTATCCTTTACTTCTAGATGAGTAACCAAGAAGTATTCCTTCATTTTCTCTCGCTTCAAACTTACCAAGTTTTTCATCATTATTTTTTATGAAACATTTGCTTCCAAAAACTCTAAAATGCTTTACAGTGGGAGGCTTACCATACCAAAGTTCATATGTAGTTTTATCACTATTTACACAAACATGAGCCTTGTTGAGAATATTTACTGCAGTATGCGCAGCTTCACCCCAGAAGGTGTCAAGAATTCCAAACTCATTAAGCATAGCATGAGCCATTTGTTGACCAGTTCTATTCATTCTTTCTGCCACACCATTTTGTTGAGGAGTTTTAGCTATAGAAAATTGTTTTTTTATGCCATGTTGTTCACAGAAATCAAAGAATTCATATGATATGTACTCTCCTCCTCGATCAAATCTGAGACATTTGATTTTTAGATCTACTTCATTTTCAACTAATGCCTTGAAGACTTTAATTTTATCAAATGCTTCATCTTTGTGTTTGAAAAGATCGATCCAGCACATTCGATAAAAGTCATCAATGAATAATATATAGTATTGTTCTCCACGAGGTGACTTTTTCCTTACTAGTCCATACAAATCAGTATGTATAAGTTCAAGAGGATTACTTGTTGATCCTTCTTTGGCATTGAATTGAACTCGGGTTTGCTTACCAAATTGGCATGACTTACATATGGTACTTTCTAGTATGGTGATGTAGGGTAGATCACAAACAGCATTGAGCCTGCTTGATTTGCTTATTTGAGAGAATCTTAGATGTCCCAACCTTCTATTCCATAACCAATTTTCTTTTGCCTTGCCTAGGTAACATTGTTCTTGGCCACCTTTCAATCTATAAAGATTTCTCGGGGTTCTTGCTCCTTTTGTTATGGTCTTTCATGTATCAAGTTCACGAACCACACATTCTTTGGATCGAAATACCACCTCATTTCCTTGATGACACATTTGTCTAACACTCAACAAGTAATTCTTTAATCCAACAACATACATAGCATTACCAGCTTTAACTTTTTCTTTTAGAAAAACAAAACCTTTACCCTTAATGACAGCAGGTGAGTCATTTCCAAAAGTGACATTCTTTTCTTTCTCTATAAAATTGTATGAAATAAGTTTATCTTTATCACCTGCCATGTGTTTTGAGCATATTCTATCAATGTACCATTCATTTTCTTGTCCTTTTGAAAACAATGCGATGACACAAATTTTAGATTGTACCTCCTTCCTTTTCCATACCTTGGAATTTGTTGATAATTTATCCTTTTGAGATGTTGGTTGTAAATTGCTCTTGCATTCAATCTTCATGACCAAAGTTATTGCAAATTGAGCATTCAATTTTATCTATAAGAGGTGAGAAGATATTATAGGAGTTATCACTGACTCATGTCTCATTCCTTTGTTTTCTTGCTTCTCTAGTCATGATAGTTTTCTATGCAACGCATTGAGTAGGCTTATGACCAAAATTATGACATGAGAAACATTGTCCATTAAAGAAGAAATTTTTGTGACCATAGAATCTTCTGGTGTTGTTTACCTTTTGACTGGAGCTTCTGTTGTTGTTCATCCTTGGATTGGAGTGAACATGATTTACTTGTGGAATGCCTTTATTCTTTTGCTGAGGAGTGTAGTTTTGCTGGCTAGGTTTTGTTGCATTACTGAAGCTTTGTTGACTAATTTTTCTTTTATTACCAAATATTCGTTGACTGGTTTTTGTTGCATTTAGATAGCTTCTGGTGGTGGCTGAAGACTTTTCTAATTGAGATGTTTCTCCGTAGTATCCAAGAACCGTCTTCATAAGAGGAGAGCGTTGTAACTTGATAATTTCATCTAAGGTTTCAGATCCTTTAGAAAATCTAAGATTCAAGTTTTCATTTTCTCAAGTTCCTTTCTTAGACTTACTACTTCACATTCTAACTTCTCGTTATGGTTTTCTTTTTCTATGATTTGATGCTTCAAAGTATTTATGGCTACTTTGTTTTCTTCCAACAAAATTTTGACTTGAGTAATTTATTCAAAGAAATCATTTTCTTCTAATGCATCCACAAATTTATCATTAGACTCATTAGTATTTTTCTCAAAAGCCATGAGCAATTTAAGATCTTGATCAGGTTCACCTTCTTCACTATTTTACAAGCCATCACTATCTTCATGAGTATAATAACATTTTCTACTGCCAAATTGTCTCCTGTTAATTTTTTCAAAATCTTTCACTTTATCATGGTTGTCTTTATGAGGACATTTAGCAACATAATGACCAACTCTACCAAAAGAAAAACGTTTGAAGGGAAGCTTACCTTTGAACCTTCCGGTGCCTAGTTGAATTTTCTTTACAAAGTTCACCTCATCTTCTTCTGATATGTATCCTAATTCCTTGCATTCCTCCTTTTCTTTTCCCTTCACAGATGCTTTAAATGTGGCTTCTCTAACTTCTAAGGGACCTTCTTTCCTCATTTCAAAAGCAGTCAAGATTCCATGAAGTTGAACAATAGTAAGAGTCTACAGATCCTACTTCTCTTCAATGGCAAACACTTTTGACTCGAATTTAGGAGTTAGAGATCTTAATATTTTCTCTACTAAAGTAGTGTCCTTTATTTCTTCACCCAGGTTTTTCATGCGATTTACAATCTCATCTATACGAAGAAAGAAACTGGCAATACTTTCATCATTATGCATTCTTAGAGTTTAATATTGAATTACGAGAGTTTGGAGTTTAGCACTTTTTACCTTGGTATCGCCTTCATAGCTTTGAATTATTTTGTCCCATATTTCTTTTGCTATGTTTAGCTGCATAAGTTTTACAAATTTTGATTCTATCAAATTTCCCAATAAAGCATTGACATCTTTGGCATTAGTTTCATACATCTTCTTTTCTGATGCATATGTGCTATCTGCAGCTCGATATTAGTAACCTCCTTCCATAATTGCCCAAACATCTACTCCAAGAGACTGAAGATAGGATTTGGTGTAGAAATTTTGAATAATATGACACTTATTCACAGAGATTATCCTGATTATACACTATTTGTGGAATCATGCATAATACATAACCTCCTCTACATTGATAATCAATTTTTCAGAATTAAGAAACAATCGCATGCGCACATTGAAGCATCAATCACACATATCAACACAATATATCACGAGGAACGCATACAGCCGAAAACCCTCAACTATCTGTATATTATATTGGTTGAGAACTTGTAACAATACATAGTACAATACTCCTCACAAGTACTCAGTACTATCTCCTCCCGTTACACACAAACTAGCTCATATCTGAATCAATCACTGGCTCAAATCTCCTCTGATGCTTGCCTGCCTCCACTACGAAATCCTGCATGAGAATAGAATAAGAATGGTTGATCCAAACTTGTATTCCCTTGTGTAACACTACGCAATCCTCATTGGCAATCTCAATCTGCTGATTGTGCAAATCACATGCACAACTATAGTCACAACGGACAGCTGTCTTGCCCTTTCACTCATCTCTAACACTTGTCTCCACTGAACTGTCCATGCACTGAGTTAATTGATGTATTCCTCAGTTGATTCATGAGTTAATAATTATTGAATTAATTAATAACTAATTCACATCACTCATCACAAGTGTATTTGTTAGTTAGACTAAATACAACTAGTTCAACTAAGTCAAACTGAACACAACTCCATCAACTCCTCATTCAACTCCACCAAAGTCAATCACTTGAGTTCTTACTGAAGTCCTTCATGTAATAGCTCAAGTAACCCATAAGAAAAGCGTATTTCCTTCTGGCAGTTGCATGTGCCACATCTGTAACTCGAACTGAAGTGCTCCAAGAGAATAAGATAATGTTTATAGTCCAAATATTATTAAGAGCTAATAATATTCGACTGTTCTATTTTTAGCCTGGCAGTCTAAAAATAGACTCCACCCATATGTCTAAAAAGAGAGGTCCATATATTTTTACCAACATGACCAATCATCGACAAATAGCATCCTACAACTCATTTACCATGATCCATATGTCTAAAAATAGACATAGTCTAAAAATAGACTTTGCGCCAAAAATAGCCTGCGGGCCCACTTAGTGAAGGCGACTTCTTTTCACTAAGCTCCATCATCTTGTTACCTTTTCAACACTCCCTCTCAATAATATATGGATTATCTGCAACCCCTATCCTATCTCTGTGGTATTCGAATTTTCTCCTGGTGAGCGCCTTCGTCAACATATTAGCATCCTGATCCTCCGTGGGAATATATGAAAGTAACATGATTCTCCGCTGCACACAATCTCTGATATGATGGTACCTGATGTCGATGTGCTTGGATCTATCTTGAAATACTGGATTAGCTAAGAGTTTAATGCAACTCTGGTTATCACAGTAAATCACAGTAGGCTCCAAGTGTGACCCGAACAACCCGACCAGGATCTTCCTCATCCATATAGCCTAGCATGCAGCCAAACTTGCTGCCATATACTCAGCCTCTACTGAACTGAGTGCCACGGATCTCTGTTTCCTGTTGTACCAAGAAACTGTTGTCGACCCGATATTAAAGATCCCTCCAGATGTGCTCTTTCTGCCCATTGGGCTCCCTGCCTAATCTGCATCCGTGAAGCCACATAGCTTCACCTCATCCTCCTGTCTGTACCACAATCCATATCCCGATGTGCCTCTGAGATAACGCAATACATGCTTTCTTGCCTTCCAAAAGAGATTGGTAGGCTTAAACATAGCTTGTGAAAGCTAGTTAACAACATAGCATATATCGGGTCATGTATTGACCAGATACATAAGCGACCCCACCAACTGTCAATAAACAGTGGCATCCACTACCTCCATTGAAGTAGCATCCTCCTTCCTCCAACCTCTAGGAAGAGGAGTATCAACAAGCTTGCAGCCATGCATGTTGAGCTTCTCCAGTATCTCCTGGGCATACTTACCCTGAGAAACAAATAGTCCATCACTGCGCTGCCAAATTTCCAATCCCAGGAAATAATCAAGGAGGCCCAAGTCCTTCATCTCAAACTCTCGAGCAAGATCCTCCTTGCATGAAAGTATCAACAGCTCATCTCCCGTTAGAATCAAATCATCTACATAAAGTACAATGATAAGCAACTTACCCTCCACCACAATCTGGTATAGGTTAGGATCCGCCTCACTCTCGGAGAATCCAGTCCGGTGAAATAACTATCTATCCATGTGTACCAAGCACGAGGTGCTTGTTTCAACCCATACAGTGCTCCCTTGAGCATGCACACACGCGACTCACTGCTGAAGATCTTGAAACCTTCGAGTTGCTCAATGTACACCTCCTCCTCAATGACTCCGTTGAGGAACACAGTCTTCACATCCATTTGACAAATGTTCCACCCCATCTGCGCTGAGAGAGCAAGAATCGTCCGTATGGAAGAATACCTTGCGACAGGTGCAAAGGTCTCCTCATAATCGATCCCCTCTATCTATGAGAAGCCTTGGGCAACAAATCTTGCCTTGTGCTTCTCCACACTCCTGTCAATTGCCTGCTACACTTTGTAGATCCATCTCGAACCCACCACTGAATTCCCTTCCGGTCTTGGGACAATCTCCCATGCACTGTTTCTGACAATCGAATCATACTCTTCCACCATGGCATCTACCCATGCAAGATCCTCCATAGCTTCCTCGAAAGAGGATGGCTCAGTCACAACACATTTTCTCACAAGAGCCATGTATCCAGTGTACCGATCAGGTGACTGTCTCTGTCTGCGCTGTGCTGTAGGTGGTCCTACAACCTTCTCTGCATCTTGAGCCAGTCGCTCAACTTTTGTAGTGTGCTTTCACCCTCTGATTGTTGGTGCTGCATGAGTGGTCTCTTCCACTCCATGAACTTCATCTTGTAGCTGATCCACATCCTGAAGCTCATCCTTAGGAACTAATAGCTCCTCATCTGCATGCAAGTGTGGCTCCCTCTCAAGGGAACACTTCATGGCTTTCTCCTCCTGAAATTTGATATCCTGTCACACAACAGTCTTGCAACTGTCTGGAAAATACACACGATAGTTGTGGGGCGTATCAATGTACCCCACAAATATCCCAACCTCTGCGGTCGGCTCCAGCTTCTTCCTGGCATCCTTCGTCACATGCATGCAAACAAGAGAACCAAAAATCCTCAAATGGGAAATATCAGGCCTCTTACCAGAATAAGCCTCCTCAGGTGTACTCATGCCAAGTATCTTGTGAGGACAACGGTTCTGCACATATACTGTAGTATTGCATGTCTCCGCCCACAAGTGAAGGGGTAGGCCCTGATCATGCAACACCGCCCGTGCAACACCCACGATCATTCTGTTCTTCCGCTCAACAACCCCGTTTTGATGTGGGTTATGGGGAGCTATGAGCTCTCTTCGAATCCCTTCTACGCTGCAGAAGTCCTTGAACTCACCAGAGATGAATTCACCACCATTGTCACTCCTAAGAGCCTTCACCTTCTTCCCCGATTCCTTCTCGACCAATGCTTTGAACTCACAGAACTTTGTGTATGTCTCGCTCTTCTTCTGCATGAAGAAGATCCAGCACTCTCAAGAGAAATAATCAACAAAGATCACATAGTACCTGTGCTTTGCTTTCGAAGCTACTGAGAAAGGTCCACACACGTCTGTGTGAATTCTCTCAAGGATCGTCATGGTGCGACTATCCTTCTCGTGAAAGGTGGCTTTCACAAATTTTCCCAAAGTACACCCCTTGCACTGATCTGACTGCGCAAGAGTGCCTTTATGAAGCCCAGTAGAAATCTGCTTCAGTACCTTCAAGGCTCCATGGTGAAGGTGGCCCAATCTCCAGTGCCACAGCTTGCCATCATCCCGGCTCACCACTCCTTTTGCCTTGCATACCATTGTTGCGCAGCCATCTACATGCAACTGATAAAGGTTCTTGACTCGAACCCCTATCTTCCGGGTTTCTCCAGTTGTCTTACTGCGCAGGAAAGCCTTTCCCTCGCTGAAGACAACATCATATCCCTTGTCTTCTAACATCGCCACAGAGATAAGATTCTTCTTCAATCCTGGAACATGCATCACTTCCTTCAATACGAAGGGTTTACCCGACTCCCTCTCAAAGGAAATGGTACCGATACTGGTCGCACTGTATCTACCATAATCACCCATCTCGCTGTGCACTCCAAGATCTTTCTCATCCAGATCAGAAAACAAATCTCGATCTCCTGTCATGTGAAAAGACGCACCACTGTCCAAGAACCATACCAATCCCATCACACTTGATACCAAGCATGCAATCAGCGAAAAATCCAGTCAAACTCCAAGGCTAAGGCCTCTCCCACTGCAGATCTAGCAGCTTGCTTATTTTTCTTCTTCTGCAGAAAATTTGTGGCATAGTGTCCGTGCTGGTGACAGTGAAAGCACTTCACCTTGGACATGTCCTGCTTCTTGCCTTTCACACCGAAATGAGAATCTTTCTTGTTCTTCCCCTTCTTTGCTTTGGTAGCCAAAGTGCAATTTTCTTCATCAGATGCCTTTGATGAAGATCTGTCCCTGGTATTTCGCCCGATCTCCTCTTGCATAAGATTCGACCAAAGTCTCTCCCATCCTGGCAATTTCTCTCGACCATTGACAGAGTCGATAGGAATGCCAACTCTTCGGAAGACTAAGGAGAGACAAGCTCACCAAGTCCTCATCATCGACAGTCACCCCCACACTTCCTAGTTCATCCCGGTATTGGGTGAACTTCGTGAGATACTTGGGCATACTGTCGCCTTTCTCACACTTTATGTTTCTGAGTTTATCCTTGAGCGCCAACTTCCTCTAGTTGCTCTTGCTTTGGAATAGATCTGTCAACGCTTTCCACATCAAGTACGGAGAACCCTTTCCATGGAGACTGGACACAATGTGATCCCTCACGCCATCCAACAGAATCCTTCGACACTTTTCTGTCTTCTTTTGCCAATCCCCGACTTGAGCAACATCAGTAGGTTTTGGGACATCCGCATCTATGAACTCCTTCAACCCATTATCATCTAACACCACCTCCATCTTGTGCTTCCATGCAATATAGTTCGAGCTGCCCTCAAGGGCATACTCCAATCTCAATCCATTGAAAGACATTTCAACTTTGACACCAAGAAAACATGGCTGCAAATTTTAATTCCACCAGCTTAAAACTCAACCGCTTCTGAGCTAAAATTCGTGAGAACAAGGTATTTCTCGTACAGAGATCGACTGTATGGGCATTCATCGAATATCTCACCTTCCAAAAGAAGGATGAATCCAGAGGCTACCTGGCCCGACTACAGACTCTACCTGAAGAAATAAAATGTAAACACTTTCTGAATAACAGATCCGATAATCAACTATGCTTTGATATCCTGTAGAACTTTTTCTACAAATCAACCAGCTCTGATACCATGTAGAAACTTTGAATAATATGAAACTTATTCATAGAGATTATCCTGATTATACACTATTTTCGGAATCATGCATAATACATAACCTCCTCTACGTTGATCATCAATTTTGCGGAATTAAGAAACAATCGCATGCGCACATTGAAGCATCAATCACACATATCAACACAGTATATCACAGGGAAAGCATACAGTTGAAAACCCCCAACTATCTGTATATTATATTGATTGAGAACATGTAACAGTACATAGTACAATACTCCTCACATGTACTCAATAGTATCTCCTCCTGTTACACACAAACTAGCTCAAATTTGAATCAATCACTAGCTCAAATCTCCTCCGCTGCTTGCCTGCCTCCACTGCGCAATCCTGCATGAGAATAGAATGAGAATGGCTGATCCAAACTCATATTTCCCTTGTGTAATACTACGCAATCCTCATTGGCAATCTCAATCCACTGATTATGCAAATCACATGCACAACTATAGTCACAACTGACAGTTGTCTTGCCCTTTCACTCATCTCTAACACTTGTTTCCATTGAACTGTCCATGCACTGAGTTAACTGATGTATTCCTCAATTGATTCATGGGTTAATAATTAGTGAATTAACTAATAACTAATTCACATCACTCATCACTATTGTATTTGTTAGTTAAAATACAACTAGTTCAACTAAGTCAAACTGAACACAACTCCATCAACTCCTCATTCAACTCCACCAAACTCAATCACTTGAGTTCTAACTGAAGTCCTTCATGCAATAGCTCAAGTAACCCATAAGAAAAGCATATTTCCTTCTGGCAGTTTCATGTGCCACATCTGTAGCTCGAACTGAAGTGCTCCAAGAGAATAAGATAATGTTTATAGTCCAAATATTAATAAGAGCTAATAATATTCCACTGTTCTATTTTTAGCCTGGCAGTCTAAAAATAGACTCCACCCAAATGTCTAAAAAGAGAGGTCCATTTACTTTTACCAACATGACCAATCATCCACAAATAGCATCCTGCAACTCATAGACCATGATCCGTATGTCTAAAAATAGACATAGTCTAAAAAGAGACTTTGCGCCAAAAATAGCCTGCGGGCCCACTTAGTGAAGGCGACTTCTTTTCACTAAGCTCCATCATCTTGTTACCTTTTCAACACTCCCTCTGAACAAGATATGGATTATCTGCAACCCCTATCCTATCTCTGTGGTATTCGAATTTGCTCCTGGTGAGCGCCTTCGTCAATATATCAGCATCCTGATCCTCCATGGGAATATATGAAAGTAAGATGATTCTCCGCTACACACAATCTCTGATATGATGGTACCTGATGTCGATGTGCTTGGATCTATCATGAAGTACTGGATTAGCTGAGAATTTAATTCAACTCTGGTTATCACAGTAAATCACAGTATGCTCCAAGTGTGACCCGAACAACCCGACCAGGATCTTCCTCATCCATATAGCCTTGCATGCAGCCAAACTTGCTGCCATATACTCAGCCTCTGTTGAACTGAGTGCCACAGATCTATGTTTCCTGTTGTACCAAGAAATTGTTGTCGAACTGATACTGAAGATCCCTCTACATGTGCTCTTTCTGTCCGTTGGGCTCCCTGCCCAATCTGCATCCGTGAAGCCACATAGCTTCACCTCATCCTACTATCTGTACCACAATCCATATCCCAATGTGCCTCTAAGATAATGCAATACATGCTTGCCTGCCTTCGAGAAGAGCTTGGTAGGCTTAACCACAGCTTGTGAAATCTGGTTAACAGCATAGCATATATCAGGTCGTGTATTGACCAGATACATAAGCGACCCCACCAACTGTCGATAAACAGTGGCATCCACTACCTCCGCTGAAGTAGCATCCTCCTTCCTCCAACCTCCAGGAACAGGAGTATCGACAGGCTTGCAGCCATGCATGTTGAACTTCTCTAGTATCTCCCGGGCATACTTACCCTGAGAAACAAATAGTCCATCACTGCGCTGCCAAATTTCCAATCCCAAGAAATAATGAAGGAGGCCCAAGTCCTTGATCTCAAACTCTCAAGCAAGATCCTCCTTTCATGAAAGTATCAACAACTCATCTCCCGTTAGAATCAAATCATCTACATAAAGTACAATGGTAAGCAACTTACCCTCCACCACAATCGTGTATAGGTTAGGATTCGCCTCACTCTTGGAGATTCCAAGTCCGGTGAAATAATTGTCTATCCGTGTGTACCAAGCACGAGGTGCTTGTTTCAACCCATACAGCGCTCTCTTGATCCTGCACACATGCGACTCGCTATTGAAGATCTCGAAACATTCGGGCTACTCTATGTACACCTCCTCCTCAATGACTCCATTGAGGAACGCAATCTTCACATCCATCTGATGAATGTGCCACCCCATCTGCGCTGAGAGAGCAAGAATCGTCCGTATGGAAGAATACCTTGCGACAGGTGCAAAGGTCTCCTCAGAATCGATCCCCTCTATCTGTGAGAAGCCTTGGGAAACAAATCTTGCCTTGTACTTCTCCACACTCCCGTCAACTGCCTGCTTCACTTTGTAGATCCATCTCGAACCCACCACTGACTTCCCTTTTGGTCTTGGGACAATCTCCCATGCACTGTTTCTGACAATCGAATCATACTCTTCCACCATGGCATCTACCCATGCGGGATCCTCCACAGCTTCCTCGAAAGAGGATGGCTCATTCATGACACATTTGCTCCCAAGAGCCATGTATCCAATGTACCGATCAGGTGACTATCTCTGTCTGCACTATGCTTTAGGTGGTCCTACAACCTTCTCTGCATCTTGAGCCAGTTGCTCAGCTTCTGTAGTGTGCTTTCGCCCTCTGATGGTTGGCGCTGCATGAGTGGTCTCTTCCACTCCATGAACTTCATCTTGTGGCTGATCCACATCCTGAACCTCATTCTTAGGAACGAATAGATCTGCATCTGCATGCAGGTGTGGCTCCCTCTCAAGCAAACACTTCATGGCTTTCTCCTCCTGAAATTTTATATCCCATCGCACAACAGTCTTGCGATTGTCTAGCAAATACACACGATAGTTGTGGGGTGTATCAGTGTACCCCACAAATATCCCAACCTCTGCGGTTGGCTCCAGCTTCTTCCTGGCATCCTTCGTCACATGCATCTAAACAGGAGAACCAAAAATCCTCAAATGGGAAATATTAGGACTCTTACCAGAATAAGCCTCCTCAGGTGTACTCATGCCAAGTATCTTGTGAGGACAACGGTTCTGCACATATACTGCAGTATTGCATGCCCCCGCCCACAAGTGAAGGAGTATGCCATGATCATGCAACATTGCCCATGCAGCACCCGCGATCATTCTGTTCTTCCGCTCAGCAACCTCGTTCTGTTGTGGGTTATGGGGAGCTATGAGCTCTCTTCGAATCCCTTCTACACTGCAGAAGTCCTTGAACTTGCCAGAGATGAATTCACCACCATTTTCGCTCCTAAGAGCCTTCACCTTCTTCCCCAATTCCTTCTCAACCAGTGCTTTGAACTCACAGAAATTTGAGTATGTCTTGCTCTTCTTCTGCATGAAGAAGATCCAGCACAATTGAGAGAAATCATCAACAAAGATCACATAGTACTTGTGCTTTACTGTCGAAGCTACTGAGAAAGGTCCACACACGTCTGTGTGAATTCTCTCAAGGATCGTCGTGGTGCAACTATCCTTCTTGTGAAAGGTGGCTTTCACAAATTTTCCCAAAGTACACCCCTTGCACTGATCTGACTGCGCAAGAGTGCCTTTACGAATCCCAGTAGAAATCTGCTACAGTATCTTCAAGGCTCCATGGTGAAGGTGGCCCAATCTCCGGTGCCACAGCTCGCCATCATCCCGACTCACCACTCCTTTTGCCTTGCATGCCATTGTTGCGCAGCCATCTACATGCAACTGATAAAGGTTCTTGACTCGAACCCCTATCTTTTGGGTTTCTCCAATTGTCTTACTGCTGAGGAAAGCCTTTCCCTCGTTGAAGACAACATCATATCCCTTGTCTTCTAACATCACCACAGAGATAATATTCTTCTTCAATCCTGGAACATGCATCACTTCCTTCAATACGAAGGGTTTACCAGACTCCCTCTCAAAGGAAATGGTACCAATACCGGTCGCACTGTATCTACCATCATCGCCCATCTCGATGTGCACTCCAAGATCTTTCTCATCCAGATCAGAAAACAAATCTCGATCTCCTGTCATGTGAAAAGATGCACCACTGTCCAACAACCATACCTATCCCATCACACTTGATACCAAGCATGTGATCAGCGAAAAATCCAACTCAAACTACGAGGCTAAGGCCTCTCCCGCTGCAGATCTAGCATCTTGCTTATTTTTCTTCTTCTACAGACAATTTGTGGCATAGTGTCCGTGCTGGTGACAGTGAAAGAACTTTACCTTGGACATGTCCTGCTTCTTGCCTTTCACACTGGAATGAGAAGTTTTTTTGTTCTTCCCCTTCTTTGCTTTGGAAGCCAAAGTGCAATTTTCTTCATCAGATGCCTTTGATGAAGATCCATCCCTGGTATTCCGCCTGATCTCCTCTTGCACAAGATCCGATCAAAGTCTCTCCCATCCTAGCAATTTCTCCCGACCATTGACAGAGTCCTGATAGGAATGCCAACTCTTCGGAAGACCAAGTAGAGCCAAGCTCACCAAGTCCTCATCATCGACAGTCACCCGCACACTTCCCATCTCATCCTGGCATTGGGTGAACTTCGTGAGATACTTGGGCATACTGTCGCCTTTCTCACACTTTATGTTTCTGAGTTTATCCTTGAGCGCCAACTTGCTCTAGTCGCTCTTACTTTGGAATAGATTTGTCAACGCTTTCCACATCAAGTATGGAGAAGCCTTTCCACAGAGGCTGGACACAATGTGATCCCTCACACCCTCCAACAGAATCCTTCGACACTTTGCTGTCTTCTTTTGCCAATCCCCGACTTGAGCAGCATCAGTAGGTTTTGGGACATCTGCATCTATGAACTCCTTCAACCCATTATCATCTAACACTGCCTCCATCATGTCCTTCCATGCAATATAGCTCGAGATTCCCTCAAGGGCATACTCCAATCGCAATCCGTTGAAAGACATTTCAACTTTGACACCAAGAAAACATTACTGCAAATTCGAATTCCACCAGCTCAAAACTCAATCGCTTCTGAGCTAAAATTCGTGAGAACAAGTTATTTCTTGTACAGAGATCGACTATATGGGAATTCACCGGATATCTCACCTTCCAAAAGAAGGAAGAATCCAAAGGCTACCTGGCCTAATTACAGACTCTACCTAAAGAAATAAAATGTAAACTCTTTCTGAATAATAGATCTGATGATCAACTACGCTGTGATATCCTGTAGAACTTTTTCGACAAATCAACCAGCACTGATACCATGTAGAAATTTTGAATAATATGGCACTTATTCACAGAGATTATCCTCATTATACACTATTTGCAGAATCATGCATAATACATAACCTCCTCTACGTTGATCATCAATTTTGTGGAATTAAGAAACAATCGCATGTGCACATTGAAGCATCAATCACACATATCAACACAGTA
>APFE030011691.1:30433-43628 GCA_000404065.3 Pinus taeda
AATTATTATTTAAAAAGCTCACAATAATAATTAGTCTTTTATAAAATGTATATGCAACTTGACTAGACCCAACTACTGTATATACGTCCAAGTAAACCTTGTAAAACAACTAATTCTTTATACATTAAACTTTGAACCGGAATGTAAGATATTTATCATGCATTTGATAAGCAGTAAACATGTGAAGTAAGAAAAAAATAAAGTATAGCACATAAAACACACATGAAGACCAGGATTTAAGGTGGAAACCCAATGTTGGAAAAAACCACCATTATCATCTCAGTCTTCAAAACTTATTATTATCAAAAACTTCTTACATTATTGTACTAGTGCAGACTCATACCAGTATGCAGATACCCACCTACTGAAGGCTACAACCTTCACTCATTCTCTGGCTTCTACTGGAAGGAAGATTTGATCACCAGCTACTACTGGCAGGAAGATTTGACTTCCTCATTGAAGGCTCCAACCCTCAACAACATCCATGGTCCATATTTCATCAAATTTTTAGACTGGATCTAATATTAACACTTATGCTCAATCATCACTATAAAACAATCATCAATCTTTGACACAACCAATCATTGAAACCCAAACAACTGATACATAATCAAAACTTAACCAATCAACTAGAGTAGTCAGATCACTATAACCAATACACAAAATTGAACTCATAATGTTGCATCAACACACAGAATCAACTGCAACCCTGATCATTCATTTTCCAAAATGTATACGCTACTTCAATTAAGGCAACCTACGTGCATATGCACTTTTCTAGAGAGAAACATGCATATAGATCGTAATATACTGACAACAGAAGATTTGACCACTACAATTTCTAAAGAGAACACTAAATCACACTCTGAACCAATCACAAAACTATCTATGATCTTTAATCACAATCAACAAGTAATCGTAACCTTCATCAATCAATTAATACCCAAATTCAACTTCATCATTCAATCAGATCTACTTCAGACATTATCACTCAACCCAGATCAACATGAGGACATCATTGATAGGCAACAGATAAACATCAACATTGATTAGGTTGATCAGACATTTATGAACAAAAACTCCTTACTTTATATATGCAAATTTGCGGAAGTGAACCCGCGTGTATACACACTTTTCCTAAAACTAACTAGTGTATAGATCTGCAAATTTGGACCTAAAATTTGGCAGATTACAAGGACCCAGATCATAATAATCAAAGATAAAAACATGCATCAATACTTAGATCCAGTCAATCCTTGAACAGATCATACAACGAACAGTCATTTTAGGTCTCATGATCCTGATCCATCATTGTATTCATCGGTGCATTATTATTTTAGATCAATGTGACAATTATGGCCCTTACAACACAAATATACTTCAATTTGAAGTATTCATAAAAAAATCTTTCACTTGCACACTCAACCCTTTGATCTTCACTTCTTTATATAGTTTAGCCCTCATCTAATACCAAGGGTCAAAACAACATTAGTGTCGATGGTAATCTTTGACGAGATCAATAATCGTTGTCATGCTAATTACTATCAGCCAATGCCATGGTAAGGACCCTTGGTATTTAGAATACCATTGGGAAAAAACCATATGTTGCTTTCCCTCACTAAACTCACATGCATTTGTGACTTGGCTTAACAAAACCTGCGTATAGTTCTTGAACTTCCAACTTTATCATTCCTATGAACTAATTCCTTTTAATTGTCATGCATTATGTCACATCTGATTCATTATGGTTTTCTATTGTGTTCATTCTATCACCTCTAAATTGACCAATGAATTTTGTTTATGAGTGAGTTGTCATCAAGGACAACACATGCATTGTAATTCCAACATGAGTCCCAACAAAAGGCATTCATTGAACTAAAGCACTGCCTCTACTCTGCACATGTACTTACATTGCCATAGTTGCATCAGCCATTTGAAATTGAGACAGACGCCTCCAACTATGCTATTGGTGTATTCCTCACCCAGCATGGGCATCCAACGGCTTATCATAGTGACACATTTTTCGATAAAATTCAGAAGTACCCCATCTATGATAAAGAGATGTAGTCTATCATGCAGGCTTGCCAATAATGGAAACATTACAATTTGGGGAAGGAGACAGTCATCCACACCGATCACTGACCTCTTCAATTTCTACATACACAATGGAACTTTCAAAATGATCACCACAAGAAGTGGTCTACATATTTGCAACAATTCCACTTGAACATTAAATACAAAAATGGTAGCACCAATCATGTTGCAGATTGCGTTAGCCAGCCCCCAGTTGCAGCACTAACTATAGTTCTCGACTCTTGTGGCCACGAGACCTCTAGATGGCCACAACTATACAAAATTATCCAAAGTTCGCCACCACATACCAAATGCTAGTGGATGGAAAGAAAATAAATTATCCAAAGTTCCACTTGAACATTAAATACAAAAAGGGTAGCACCAATAATGTTACACAGTATTTTGTCACACCTCCTACATTTCTCGTGACATAAATCGAAGTGCCTAAAGCATGAACATTATGCAGTTTACTCATTCATATATGCAGCTCAAATCCTTCCTAACACATTGATTGGAAAATGCCTTGGGCTTCCCCTTAGGGAAATAGCTCCTACGCCCTAATTTGAGAATCATCGCTCTTATGAGACTAAAAACCATGATGGTCATTGTTGTATTATACTCGACCCGTGATGGCATCGCTTTGTTTACTTGTATACCCGTGATGATCCCAAATAGGATGAGAAGCTTCGTGATATAGAAGCTTCCAGAGTGGCGAGTTGGAGGTTGCTCGATGTAGACGAGGTCGAGTTCTCCCAACTTGGCCTATTGGTCTTATCCCTATGAGCTACCTCCTTGAGATGAGGGTCTACTCCTATCTTTGGAGAGATCCTAACTACCTTTCCTTACCTATATATTCATCCTCTCCCATTCCAAAATGGTTGGTCTATCTCTATTTGCACCCTTATGCTAATATTGTGCCTATATGCTACTCATTTGGCTTGGAGGAGGAGTGCGTGAAGAGTTTAACTTGGACTTGGACATTCATTCAAGGAGAGCTTATCAACATCAAGGCTTGGTTGTATGCTTCCCCTTCTTTTTCTATTAATATACAACTGCTGGTTCATTTTCCATTGATATGTATGCTTACGTATCAGCTATCTTAGCATTCCTTGATTAGTTAAGTAGGTTGCTTTTGAATATGCTATTGGTATTTGCATGTGTTACACAACATTTTTTCACTGTCCCTATACTCCCCGTTCCTTGATCTTGGAGGACCTCTACAGTGAACCTTGCATGCTTTGCCTTTCTGAAGAAACTCCCATTGTGTCCCTCTTCATGAGTAGATAAATTCCCTTTTGCACCATTTCCCCTTAAACTTATGTTTTACCCAGTTTACAAGACTGATGTTGATGGCCTTTGTCTTCCCCCCACCAATGTGTAGAGATTAGAACTACTCCTCATGCCAACTGGAGCCACTGAGTTGTGTTTCAGTCGCGTCGGTCCTGCTATGGAAAGTTTTTTAAATTAGAGTTGAAGCTTCCAGGTCTAGAAGCTCTATAACGGAAGTCTGGCAAATGTTTTCGCTAGATGGGGTCGAGGATGATAGTTTGGGCTCCTTTCCCATATAATGATGGAACTACCTCAAGAAATAAGTCCCTCTCCCATGATAAGAGGATCCATCTCCCATCCATATTTCCTATATAAACCTCCCTTCTTCCCAAGCACAAGCTAGTGTGAGTGTTACAGTTGCAGAGTTTTGGTTGAGTGTTGATGCTATTTTGGTTTGGAGTAGACAAGCAAGCTATTACTAGTTGTAGCTATCTATTTGTGTGAGGGAGAAGTGTGTTTTGGTTTGGACTGAAGCTTAAAGGGAAGAGATTTAAAACTATTGTTGTTTGAAGCCATCATGGAATGCTAGCAGAAGTGTGTGGGAACTTGGTCTTGTCAGAGGAAGATTGTAATGTCAAGACGAATGGTTGTAATCTCTCTTTGATATTAATATATGCAACTATTGACTGATTTCCTACATGTTTTGTAATATTACATATTCATGGCTTAATGTTTCTTGACCTATTAAGTAGGTTGAATTGCAATTTGTCAATTATTATGTTTGTTGTCTATTGTTGTTTACTTGTTTCAGGAGCTTGAAGAAGGAAGTGAGAGATAGTTGGAGCGAGCAAGCGAGGACATCATCAAACAGGATAAGCGACCAAGAGGTAGGCCCTCTTGATTGATTTTAACCTAACGAAATCTTCCATAGAATGTATCTGTTGTGGCTAGACCTATTATCGGGCTAGAGGAATTCGTTCGTCTCTGCACTTATAATTTTACTTCACCACAAATTGGTGACTCCACTGGGGAACCCAATCCTTTTGTTTGTCGTGGATTTCATGATTTCGTGAGGACTTTTCTAGTTTCACGTTTTCCCTTTGGTTCTATTTCTTTTCTCCTGTTTACTGGTCTAAGTCTAAAACTCATAGTAGCAGACCTAGTCCCTGTTTTCAAAAAAAAAAGCCTTAGCTACCTCAATCATTGCGCTTAATCCACTGACAGTCACATCGATCAATGTGAGTTGCTGAGAAAAAGTTGCTTCGGCTAGCCTATAGCACTTGTTATCAGTTAGGCAATCGTGTCGATGCTTATAAGTGAAGGCTAGGGCTTGACCCCAATCTTAGCCAATGTGTTCTACTCTTGTGGTTTTGACCCCGTAAGATTTTTGGATTGTTTTCTCCCTGATTAGAAAGCTACTTTTTAATTGGTTTTGTTTGCTTGTTGACTTGTCATCTTTCTATTTGATTGATTGAGTCATTGAGTGGCCAGTGACACTAAGGAATCTAGTTGGTCATCCATTCAGCGGAACTCACTAAGTCAGGTTGTAGGTGTGTTTACTTTTGAATTTTGTTTTGGTCCTTTTTACAACTTTGACCTATTTTTGCACAAGTTTGAAAAAGTTTCGTTTACTTGCCTGAATGTTCCTTTTCTGGCATAGATTACATTGTCAGCCTTGTGTTCGGTAAAGTCGGTGTTTCATTGACCTGAACAAACTTCTCTCTTCGTGTTTTCATCTGCTTGAAGAGCTTATTGTCTCGAGAACTTTTTCACTGAAAGATTGTATGTGAAAATATTGTTTCGTTGCTTCATGCAAAAGTATGAAATTCTAGCTTGTTACATCATTATGTCACAATAATTTGCTTCTTTTTAAAGACTAGAATTGCATTGACATTTGAAAAGGGAAGAGAATTTTTGTTTTTGTAAGGACTAATAGATAAGTGCTTGTTAGGAAATTAGGAATTGGAATGCATTTTTCATTAGTTTATTTTGAAAAAGTAAAGTAGTGAAAGATCATTTCATTTTCAGTTGCTTGATTGTTTGCATTTGATTGAGTAGTTTCTACCCTCTCTAGTGTAATCATTTCATCGAATTGAAAGGGTCTTGTCTCATTTATTTGCATTTGAAGGTTTTTTTAGTAGCATCGCTAAGACCTAAAAATTGAAATTTAGCTCAAGATCAACTTTAAAATGAATTCAATTAACCTAAGGCACATTTGACATTAACGATCATATCTAGAAGGTCTAGGCTAGAGATGTGTTCCCATGTCTTTAAACCTAGCAGTTGTCGTTAGCTTCAGCATTAGATAGCGCTAGAACGGATTTGTGCTCCCCATACCGTTGAGTATATAACGCGAGACCCCACCAGGCTTCAATCCTTTTATCCTTAGGAATTCAATTCAGCTGCCTTTCAAATGTGATACATCGAACACAGCATTCGGGAAGATTGCCTGCTCGTACTTCTTGTTTCGCCAGGAGGTATTCTGCGGTTCGTGGTTTCCTGGTAATCCTTTTTACCTAGATCATCTAGAGTAGTTATTTGATCTTTTTGACTCATCAGATTTAAAATATCATCTGAGCACTTGTCCTTTCAAGCTCATTTCCAAACGAAAGTGATAGAGTCATCTTTGTTTCTTTATCGACTCTTAAAAAATGAAAGAGCATCATTCTTTTATGTGTCTTAATAATTGATTGCCCATGATCCATAACATCTTGTTAATATTTTGACCAAATCGTGAGTTCCCTTACAAGGAAATTTTAAAGCCTTGAGGTTATTTCTTTCGTCGACTAAGGCAAGGTCATCGTGGCTAAACCATCTGGTTCACCCAATTCCTCTTCCTCTCCTCTGTCTGGAAGATTGTCTGAGGAGTCATTTCCTGAGTTACCAGAGTCACTCGAGGACCGAAATGTTGAACTCGCAATTGTTTTGAGTGTTCAACCATTGTCATCTCGTCCTCTGCTTACTTCTGATACAAGGCCATCTTCTGCTCTTGGCCTGGAATCTTCGGACAATCCCGTTCGAACTCCAGAGAACTCACCGACCACTGACAATCAGCTTGGACTGGTTATCTATCCTCTAAACCCTCTTTTTGACGTTGTTGAGATATCACCGCAGTGTTTTTACAGTTCGTACAACTAGCCAGGTGTTCCTTTGGAACTATCCCCCAGTACACGTTTGGCCATTTGTCGTTGTTTGTTTTCAAACATGGAACCCGAAGGCGATGCTCCAGTCACTTCTCTGGATGAGTCTGAAGTTTCTACTCCACACACTGTTGAGGGGGAAGAATTGCAATTGTAGTTTCTTCCAAAGGGTTTCCCTTTTTCAGAAGGTATTCCTGCCAGTTTTCCACCCAACTATGTGTCTTTGGGGTACTTGGTTTCAGGCACACCTAGTGCCTCATCACTTTACCATAATCTTGTATGGGCATCAGGCATCAGGCCTACGTCAGGTCCGTTTGTCATGAACACAACTTCCCAATAGGTTGTTACTTCAGTCCTGGTGCAACCTACCGTTCTGAATACTCTTGTATCATCGATCCCAGTTACACGTCAAACACAACCAGCAATTTCAAAGATTGTCTCTGCTAGTTCCTTCGTCCCGCTAGTCAGTTGCCAGATTGTGCCACCACCTAGGGGGCATAATCTGAATGTTTATATGGTGTCATGTGCCACTAATGTGAGCGACTCACAAGCTCACATGCTTGGTATAAACTAGCCTTCTAGTATTATTTATAACCCTGTTGATGCTACTGGATCAAGCAATGTCCAGTACCAACAGGTTCAGAATTCCATTGGTCCATCTAGATTGAGAAATGTTCAGTATTAGCAGCCCTATGGGGCTCAGGTCCAATACCAAAATCCTTACATTCCACATGGTTCTCAAGGATTGATTAATCAACCTTACACCCTCCAATCTGGGCAGTACATCCAGCCTGGCTATGGCTAGTTTCAATTCGGTAATTTCCCGGGTGTTCAAGTACCCTTGCAGCATAAAGGACAGCCTCTACAACAACAAGGGTAGCCTTTGTTACCGCAAGGGAAACCTTTTTTGCAGCAAGGGCTCTCCATGCAACAACAAGGGCAAATTATCCCGCAGCAAGGTCACCTGCAACAACCGCAAGGTCAATCCTTACAATAGTTGTAGAAAGCCACACAGAAGCAAATGCAATATGCTCCGCACACCTCTCAACACATACCCTCACAGGGCCAACCTTTGCAAGCCCAGGGACAAATTTTGCAACCGCAAGGTCAACCCTTGTAGCAGCAAAACCAACTAGGTAAGCAGCAACCCTTGTATACATACCAACAAGGTCAACCCTTACAGGGGCAGGGTCAAGGTCAAGTCCTGCAGTAGCAGGCCCAAAATCCTCATGTCCTAGGTCAACAGGTTCAAAATCCTGTCAGCCAAGGGCACCAGGTATAAAATCCCTACATCCAAGGGCAATAAGTGTATCAACCTTATGCCCAAGGACTGCAAGTCCAGAATCCTCTTATTTAGGGACAACATGTTCATCAGTCGTATGTTCAAGGACAACAGGTCCCATATCCATATGTCTAAGGTCAACAGGCTCAACAACATTTTAACCATTACGTTGCTTATAAACAACTTATGCCTAGACAGTTTCAAGGTATTCAAGGTCAAAATCCTCCCTATGGTCAAGGTAATCCGCAATGGGCGCAACCTCAGATGCCATATGGCCAAAATCTTTACCAATAGGGATGGGCTCCTCCCTATGGAGCCGCTTATCAACCTCCCATGCCTTTTAACACTCAATTACCCTTCTTGGCTACACTTGAGTTTCCAGATGTATCACGCCTTACGAATGATCTGATCCTGCATTTGCCATACTAGCCTCCGATGTCATCCGAGATACCAAGTGATTGCCCAAAGTTCGATGGAAAAGCTAAAGAAGATCCTCAAGCCCATGTGATGACATATCACCTCTGGTGCTCATCAAACTCCTACGTGGATGATTCCATTTGTCTTCATCTTTTCCAATGAACCCTCACGGGTGCTACAATGAAATGGTACATTGAGCTACCTCAAAGTACTTACCATGACTTTAACTCTTTAGCCATGGCTTTCCGCACGCATTTTCAGTTGTCGGTTCGCTATGAAACTAGCACCTATTTGCTCACATCTATTAAGGAAGATACTATGACACACATCTATGATCACATCCATGAATGGATACGTAGATGTCACCTGATCAAATTCGACATTGTTGATCAGTTGCTCACTGAATGGTTTACCAAATCATTCGTAGCCCCAAGCGCTCCCGATATGGCTATGGGTGGATGTGTTACTGAAGAGTAGGCCATCGCTCGTGCCCAATACCTGGATCTAGTTTACTCTCAGTCTGGCACTTTATACGAGTTATTACCGAATGCTCTGTGGCCATCATCAGATCCTGCAGCATCAAAGTCACTAGTTGTTCCTCCCATTGATGGAGTTATTGGTTTTGTATCCTAGACCCCTGCTAAAACTTCTTCCAAACAGAAGTCGGTCTCGAATGTTGCTCCTAATAGTTCATCTCAGGATCCACCTAGCCCTAGTAAAACCTCAGAGGTCCACGTTGTCCAGTCTACCACAACGGACAAATCCTTGAAAGGAAAAAAAGGCAAAGGCAAAGCTAACGTCGATGCCCCGAAACAGGGTCCTCCCAAATCGTCTGCTGGCAAATCTTCGCAACGGAAACCTAAGTATCCATGCCTCATTTGCGAGGAGGATCACTACACTAAGGATTGTCCTCGATGATCTGAAGTTAGTCGCCTACTCAAAGGGACCCCTGTTGTCCTCAAAGATCCATTTCCATCTTAGCAGACCCAAATGGTAGACCAACCCCAATCTGCTTCCTCTGGATCTCAAGTGTTCATGATGATCACGCCCATTAATGTGGCTACCCGATCGAAAGACTATCAAACTCCAACTCTGGCAATTGGGAAAGAGAAAGAAATTGCACCTTCTTCTTCTACCCCAAGTTCTAGCCCTCTACAAATTGAGCACCCTAACTCTGATTCTACTACGCGGCCACCCTCTCGAGGTGTGTTGCAGAAATCCTTGTATAATCCCAACGCTTGAGCTGCTCAGCACTACAATATTGTTGAGGATTTGGCTCAAGCGCCGTTAGCCATGTCGACTCTCGAGGTACTCAAAAGCTACCCATCGCCGCAGAAATCCTTGTTGTCAGCTATCAGGGGCATCAATCCCACTGATTCCAATTTGATATGTTTTGCTCTAGAGAACCATGTTCCACGGCTCCCTCATCAGATTGTCTTTCTTATTCAAGTAATCATCAATGAGAATACCATCCACCGCATTGTCATCGATGAAGGTGCTTCCACCTGCATCATGTCAACTGCATGTTGGAAGGCTATTGGTTCCCCTGCACTAAACCAGTCCCTGAACACTTTGGAAGCTTTCGATGGGCATGATTCGCGACCCTTTGATGTCTTACCTAACCTTGCCATCACCCTGGAAGGCAAGACAATGCAAGTCGAAGTAGAAATTGTCGACGCCAATCTCAATTACAATCTTCTACTCGGCCGAAGTTGGACTCATGCCATGGCCTCCTCCTTGTTTCGCGTGATTTGTTTTCCCCATCAAGGGAAAATTGTCATCATCGATCAGCTATCTTTCTTTGCCTCTTCCTCCTCGAATGGCAATGTTTCGTATGTTAAGCACTCCGGTGCCCCCTACGAGAGTGTGGAGGCAGGTCTCTTCAAAGATTCTGCCTTAATGGGAATTTTTCCACTCCCGCCTCCTCATGTTGCCTTCATCAACATGATCTCAGTCAAATCTGATCCCTGGGTCATACCTACACCAAATATTGTTGATACTTGGGGTAAGCTTATGCTACTTAGTCCCGTCAAAGTTAATTACGTGGAAATTGTTTCGGCTTCGAACTTTGCATCCTTTGATTCTCATATGTCAAAGACCTCTCTTGATGTGTACTCCCTTAGTCGCGACCTTCCTCGTTAATGAAGGTATCATGGAAATCATGTCTCTCAAGGAACCACCATGGATCGATACTCATCATCGCTCCTCGTTCCTACCTCGCCCGATGGTCATCTCTACCACTTTCGAAGAGTCCTCTTCTCCATTTCTGCCACCGACTGTTACCCATGAAGTATGGTCAGAAGGAAATTTGGGTAATATTACCCAAAAAATGTCGATTGACATTTCTATCAAACCCGGTATCATTGAACATGTTCATATTGGGGTATATTATTCTTTGGATGAGATCAAGACATATACTCATCTATTTCAGGAATTCTGTGATGTGTTTGCATGGTCTTATGAAGAAATTCCTAGCATTGATCCTAGCATTGTGGTGCACGAAATACCAACGTATCCGCACGCGAAGCCCGTTCACCAATGGCTTCACCCAGTGCACCCTAGGAAGGTCGCTTCCATTAAGGGTGAAGTTGAAAAGCTTCTCAAGGCTGGGTTCATCTATCCCATCCCCCTTCCAGACTGGGTGTCCAATATTGTCCTGGTGACTAAAAAACATGACGGTGATATCATCGTGTATCTCCAAACATCCATGTTTCAGTCCGTGTTGACCAAGAATGGTCATCGAAGGATTTGGCATCATTCCCAACCCTACTGTCTTATTGAAAATACTTTATACTGTGATGGTGTCTATTCAATTCTTCTTCGATGCCTTACAATCGAGGAAGCTAAAATAGCTCTCAATGATCGCCACTCTGAGGCATCTGGTGGTCATATGTCTGGTTACTCTAGAGCTCAAACAATCCTTTGCGTTGGTTATTTTTGGTCGTCTATCTTCAAGGACTGCATTCTTATTGTCCGTAAGTGCCACGAATGCCAAATTTACCAATTCAAGATGCGTGCCCCACCCGCTCACCTACACCCCATCATTACCGTTGGTCCCTTTTCCAAATGGGGCATCAATTATATGACATGTAACCCTCGTTCGGCCAGGGGACGTCGCTATATTATCGTCAATGTGGATTATTTCACCAAATGGGCCAAAGCGATGCCTACATATTCTACAAATGGCAAGATGGCGGCTCAATTCCTTTTTAACCATGTTATTTCCACATTCGGCATACCCCAAGCCATTGTCACAGACCATGGCTCCCATTTCAGAGATTACATGATGGCTGAGCTAACATCTACATTGGGCTTGTGCCATGATGGCCCGACCCCATATTACCCTTAGGTCAATGGCCAAGTTGAAGTCGTGAACAAAATTTTGGTCACAATGCTTCAACGTACTATTGGGATGCACAAGTCAAATTAGCATCTCATGCTCTTTTCAGATTTGTGGACCTACTGAAACCTCAACCAAAGACGCAACTGATTTCACACCATTCCCGTTGGTCTATGGTTTGGAAGCAACATTGTCGATCGAATGTGATATTCCTTCACTTAAGTTAGTTGTTTAACTCCTCCCCGAAACATCACCTCAAGAGGAACGAATCTTATATTTAGAACGACTGGATGAGACTCGTTGCCTTGGTCATCGAAGCACAAAATAAATGAGTCAAATCCCATTTTTATCAGTTGGTCTCCCCTCGCGCATTCTTTGAGGGTGATTTGGCCTTATTATACGACCAAGATAACGATAACTTGGGGGCAGGCAAGTTCGAACCTATGTGGCATGAGCCCTATATCGTGAAACGTGTTTTGCAGAAAGGAGCCTATGAGCTTATTGATTATGAAGGAAATCATCTCGATAAGCCCCGAAATGGGCTTTACCTCAAAAAGTACTATGCTTAGGTCATCTTGCATGGTTACTTATGTATGTTAGTGTGTGATTCATTTTTTTATAGCGTGGTTTTGTGTGATAGTTTTCAAACAACTTTCCTGTTTACTATGCTTTTGTTGCTTTGCAGATATCTGTGACTCCTAACGTTGGTTTCACTGATGGTGCTTGTCATAGTACTAGGAACCTATCATCTGCGGCATGGGCTATCTATGACACTAACGGTGAGTTGATTGATCTTCAAGGTATATGCCTAGGTTGCACAACCAACAACATTGTTGAATACAGTGTGGTCATCGAACTGTTGTCGGAAGCCATCGCTCTGGGCATTAGAGAATTGGTTGTCAACCTGGATTCACAGTGTGTTGTCCTTCAACTCAACAGGCAATATTCTGTTAGGAACCCTCAAATATTGAGAATGTATCTTTGTATCCATCTATTGGAAAGACATTTTGATTATATGATATATTATCATATTCCTAGACGCATGAATACATTGACATATGTATTAGCTAATTACATGTTGGATAGACATTTACAAAACATGTAAAAGATAAGACAAACCATTTGTACCATAATAGATAGGAAAATACAACATATATATATATATATATATGGTGAGAATTTTTGATACATCATGTTAGCGCTTGAAATTTCACCTCAAGCTGAGAAGGCAAATCTCAAAGCTACATCAAACCATTTCACCTCGTAGCTAGCCCTACGGGGTATGAGAAGGCTCTCTCCGGTAAATCTCGTTAAATTTTCAATGGGAAGAGATGACCAAGCAAGGTAACACAGATATTAAGCTAGTAAACTGATAAGGAGGATTGATTTAAAGTTTTTTGAGGTTTTTGGTGGCAATTGGAGGGAGTGCAATTCAGGGTGCGGGGATTGAGCTCAGTTTTTGCAGGTGGGTCTTTGGGGCAAGGTAGGAGTTTGTGCTGATGCCTTTAGCTGAGATGGATGATCAATGAGAAAAGAAGAGAGGCTAAAGAGGGCAAACAATGACTTTGAATCCTCTCTAGACAGTGGAAAACATAAATATTAAACAAAATTGAAAGTTGAGCATGGCATGCATGAATTCAAACTTTATCAATTCTTTTGTTTAATTAGCAGCAA
>APFE030011691.1:66845-97244 GCA_000404065.3 Pinus taeda
GATGAAACTCGCGCCTTTTGACCTTTACAGGGGTACGCACCCATCCTTTGGCTTACAGAGCGTACAAGTACACAGGTACAGTGTGTTTGGGATGCATACACGCAGGTAAGGTAGAGAGAACTTGCGTACCCAGAGATAAACATGTTTTTAAGTGACTTTCTCTCTTTTTTGAAGTTTGATATGAAGAGCAGAGGTATGAGGCTTGACAAGGAGGATAATATGACTATTGATGGAGCCATATTAACTGCAGATAGTCATGGTGACAAATTTCAGTGTAACATGTACTTGTACTGAAGACGGAGGTGAGACCCCTTCTACAAGATGTGGAGATAATACTCGCTGTGTTGATGAAGTCAACGAGACCCCTTCCACCCCGGGTGGAGATAGTACTCGTCGTGCAGATGCAAATAAGGCCCTGTGGCCTCGTTGATATGTCATATATGCTGGAGCATCTACATGCTCAGTCTCAGGAATGTCAAACTGCTGTGAAGGCCCTCCCTCATCATGAACTTTCTCTGGTGGTGGCTGAGGCACTGTGAAGAATACACTGACTCTGTGTCTGACATGGCTTTGAAAACACAATATCTGCAATAGGAGGTCTGCAACATGTATGTTGTAGGTGTGGTGAAATCACAATTTCAAGACATACTCAAAAAGCCAACCGAAACATCATAAGACTTATGTCATAATGGACATTCTGTTTGGTGTATTTGGGCATAAAACAATCACAAAAGATATTGTGGTATGAAGTGCTGCTGTCTCCAATGTCTTTTAATACCCTATAAAAATTTTCAATAAGGACCTAGGGTTTGGTTTACTTTCTTACACCCAACACCACTTCCACTTCTTCAAACACACATTAGACACTATTCAACTTGATGTTTGAGTCAAAGAAACACCTACTTGTAGTTGCCGAGGCGATTTGATAAGTTTTAGGCACAAAAAAATAATGCTGGAATGGATGCGTAGTGCGCCAATTCTATGTGTAGCGCACCTCCTAGTGCATAGCTCCTTTGTTATTTTACATTGGCCAGTGAGGCCCAATGCGTAGCGCACTGCTCTGTGCGTAGCGCACAGTTTCAATGTGTAGCGCACACCTAGCTACATAGTGCATTTTGCAGGGGGCTTTTGGAGGCCTTCCCGGTGTCTAAATCGGACGCAGGATAGAGCGTTGGAAAGGTTTATGAGTATACTTTCTACTACAACTAGAAGTTTTAAATTTTGAGTTAATTTTCCTTATAAAAGATCAAATCTCCCAAGACTGGTCAAAATGTGCCAAATGAGGCTGCCTCAAGGAAGAGTACTGTTGCAGTCAACATTTGAATGCCTTCCTCAATTCTAAATTGAGCTCATGATAGCTCGTTGGAAATAGCATTGTGTCTAGTTAGCATTTGACTCATCAATAAAGTCATTTGGCCAACCACGCTAGGAGGAAACTTGATTTTCCCAAGGTCACTTCAGAGGTGCATCGGTTCTCCCGAGGCGATTGTATTTTTGACATTTCTCTAAAACCATGATAGCTGTGTAAAACGTGAGGGAGTTTTTTTGTCTTTGAAATGTTGTGGACAAAAACCTGTCTCATTTTTCCAAAATTCATCTATGATTGCTCTGAAACATCTTTTGAGTGAAACTTATCCCGCTGTGTGAAATAAGGGATTTTGTCGAAATGAAGCGAAATGAAGGGGATAAGGGGCTTATAAATTCTTGGGGAAATTTTTGGAAGTAGGGAAGGATGTTAGGAAGCAGGGGAAAGTGGAATCTCAAAGATCGAGTGGGAGGAAGAGGTCCAAAAGGGAAAAACACAGGCCTAGCCTAGAAAATTGTCAAGTTGTGGCAAGAAACTAGGGTTTGTGCAAAAATGAGGAATTTGGGGAATCTCAGTGATGGGAAGTGTTTGATAAGGTATATTAAGGATAGGGGAAGGTGTATGAACATCTGGATACAAGTTTTCCTAATTATTTGACCGTCCAGAAGAAATTGCCTTCAAAACTCTAGGAGAGGGAAATGACCTTACCTAGGCGCAATTGAAGCATGAACAAGGTGTGAAATGACCCAATGGAACTTGACATGATGATGAAAACCCTCTGAATTGATGATACACTCAGCTGAATGATGACATGGACTGCCATTTGGACAATTTTGAAAGGAGTGAAAGCAAACCCTAGACCTAATGCCTAGTGACCAAATTTTGCTTGAAGACTCACTCAAATGACAAAATTTGACCTTGACACTCTGAGACCACTTTGTAAGAGCATATTTGATCACTGGAGGAAGGCTACAAAGATTAACACTAACAAGGATCATTCACAATAATCATGGGATTGGCCATATCATCAAGGAAGCTTCCATGAGAGGTGGCAAACCACTTCCTCTCTATGGAAATCTATAGCCAAAACACGCAAATCAAGATAGATAGCAGTCCAGGAATTTGTTAGGATGAAAATTCTGCCATTTATTTCTTAAAAAACAACTTTGATTATGGTTGGCACAGGTGCGACTATATGATAGAGCGCCAATTGGCGCGCCCTCTTTGGAGGATTTTCCCCCTCGGTGCAAGGGTTGCACTATGGAACCACGCCAATGGAAAAAGAGATATTTTTAGGGTTTTTTAGCAGGAGATGTCTTCAGGGAAAATAAAGCTCATGTTCAAAGGAATGTAATGCAAGTGTTTGTAGGCCATGTCACTTCTCATAGGTCCCGGAATGATTCCTCCAAGATGCGGGAAAGGGGTAGTAGGGACGGTGACAAATTGCTGTGTAACAGGGTTACTTAGTTGTTCTTTAAAAATACCAATAGACCTTTAAACATTAAATTGTCAACCCAGAACTCATCTAGTTATTTCAAGGTTTTCCACACAATATGTGCAAATAATAATGTTTACATAACCTAAAATGTCTAGTCCCATTGAAGTTAAATGCATGAAAACACAAGAAACAACTAGGATTTCCTAAAAGAACAACTTTACTCACAATTTCATGAATTCAAACAATCAAAAGCTTATTTAAGATAATTGAAGCATTAAACCTTCTCAAAAAAATTATGCTAAGTACAAGTCGTTTCCTAGGAAACTACAACTACAGGAAAGGAACAACACACTCAACTAGAAATAAATATGCTAAAAGAAATATCAAACTTTCCTCTTAAAAATTCTTCATCAATCATAGGAAGTATAGGATAAATAACACTTTAGAAAATAAATGATCAGAAATCTAATTCTAATAATATTTACTCAAGTTGTTGTAGCAACTATTGTTGTAATGAACAATTCAGTAACAATGATCAATTTTGGAAGGAAATCGAATAATTTCAAAATAGGAATGAAAAAGTTGAAATGTAAATTTAATAACACAAAGAGAGTAGTAGTCACTCTAGGATTGGGCCCACGATCACTAGAATTCAACCGTCTGAGAGAGAAATCAGTGAAAAAATTAAAGCTAAACTATCTAATTATTCGTTATATTAATCAACATCAATATTACAAAGTATGTCTGTAAAAACTCAGAGCATAGGTATGAGAATGAAAGTAAAAAGCTTTTGCATTGAGGCTTTGTTCCTCGCTTTTATAATTACAAGCAAGTCTATAATTCAAAATAAAAGAGCGATCCTAAGAATCTAAATATTATCAGGATGCTCAAGTCGAGCTACAAAATCTCTTAAGTTCCTTCAAAATAGATTGAAAAAATCTCATTCACAGTTGGTCTTTCAATGATGATTTTTAATCTCACTTATCTAGGTCTTTGATGAGCACTAGTTTTGTAGCAAGAATATTGCAACTCCTGGGGCTACCAGCTTTACTTTATCAACCCGGGGTTTGTACAAACTTGGAGGTGACAATGCTGTATACACAAGTAAAAGTGATGGTTTTTCCTTTTGTCACTTTTCAACTAGCGAGAGACTACTAGGGTTTTCAAGCCAGACTTATATGGATTCAAAAGAAGCTTGATTACTGATGAAAGAAATAAAAATCTACTCTAGGAGAAAGTTTGTCTACTACAGTAAGGAAATATATTGAAATCCAATGCTAAAACACACCATTTCCTACCTAACTGCTTAGAAACTATGCTTTACAAGAATTCCAAGATAACATGTATGAAATTCTACTATCCTAAGCATGGAAGTTAAAAACATCAAAAATTACTACTATGCATTAAATGACTAAAATAAATCTGTTTTTTTTAATTCTTTTTATGGAAAAAATATTGTGAAAGCTAATCTCTTTCGGTGGTGTGGCAGGTAGCTTAGGGATGCTGGTGGATGGCTGGAAGGTTTGGAAGACCCTTAGGTGACCTTGTGTGGCTTCCTGGAGGTTTTCCCTCAATTCGGCCTCAAAATAGGCCACTACAAGAAAACCTACAAGATGTCCTAAAAACCTACAAGATTCCCTATATTTGTACAGGATACATTTGAGAGCAAAATGATGGGTGATGATGGTGATGTAAGGATTAGGGAAGGTGGTTGGTGGATGGAATGGAGTGAGAAAATGCCTAGGATGACTCAGAAATCAAAACCAAGGTTGGGAGATGGTTGGATTTGCTCAACATGCTTGAAGAAGTATCCTTGAAGAATGATGAAATTGGTGAGGGTCTTAGTGAAAGTGAGGAATGATCATGGATGGATGAATTTGGAAGGAGGTTGCTTGCTATGAAATATTTCTCAACTTTTGAAACACCTGCATTGCATCAAACAATGATATTTTCCCAAAAATCATGTAAACAAGAATAATTTCAATGAACTAGAAAAACAAAGTTTAATGAGCTAGTTGTTTACTTCATGCATGAGGAGAACTGTAGAATAAATTGGAATCATTGATGAAATCTATCGTAAGACTGAAGATGGAATAAATGATGGCTAATTCCTACATTTGCAAACTGATCAAATGCTCGCTTAAGCATAGGAAACTCTAAATTCTTTGAGAAAGTAGAATTCTGTCTTTTTGGGGCCGAATGGGGGTCATTTCCTCAAATCATGATCCCTGAAGGAAGAAGTGAGGCCAAGACACCTACTGACAGCTTTTTGATACTCCTTTTATCCCTTCTAACCTACTATTGAAGTAAAGCACAAATGGAAGAAAACTAATAACCAAATTAATCAAATCTACATTACTTGCAATCAAACACTTCCAAGGGAAATTTAACCATGAATATATGAAATTAATATAAGCATACATATAAAAGAAGAGGAGTATTAAGTGCTAGGGTTGGGCCCTAACCCAGGAGCTTCAACCCTCTGAGTTAACTCAGTACTGGATCATGAAAAAGCTCATTCTCATTATCAAAACATAAAATTACATAGCAATGTCGTCCACAAGTCTGGAGCTCAAAAATAACTAGCGTTTTTACAAAAAAAAAATCGAATCCTAATGAGGATATAGGCCTCTTTATCTATACAACTGAAGTTTTCGACGACTTCCTTAAATCTAGGGAGGCTCGGCTCCCAAACTCGAGATGAACTAACTCTTTGACTATCACTTTCTCAGCTATCTTTTGATGTTCATGACTTGGTTGCTTGTACTCTGCGCTAGTGTGATTAATAGAGGAATGTTCAAATGAAGGTGGAGTAAATGAGTTGGATTTACCTCCTACAATCTCTCTTCCTTGTCCCATTCGAGTTTCAACCTTTAATCTTTCCAAAATTCCTTGATTTTCTCTCACAAACCTACATTTAATGCACATTAGTCCACTAGGCATAATATCTCACTTTGACTCATCTCAGTAAACAAAATATAATCAAAACATGTAATAAATTGTGAGAAGAGTTGATTTGACTCAGCTAGGAGTTGAATTAATGTCCATATAGTTACCCAATGATGAGGCTCAACATCACCCCCTACTGAAAGTGTTTCTCATCCTCTGAGCAACACAGTCAATATCCATGTCTTTCATAGCTCTAGTGGCCTCCCGGACATCCCATGCTTCTCTTGTGGTTTCCTATTCTTGTGCATAGGAATCTTGCCTTTCTTTCTACCTCCTCCCGCTGCTTTCTTTCTTCCTCTTCCTTCCTTCCTTCTAACATCCCCAAGAGCAGTGCTGGATTGAGTCTCAAGCCAATCTAATTGACTCTGAGCCTTTGGATGGTTTGTTTGTACATGGGTGCCCTGCTCAGTGCTTCTCTTATCCTTTGAGGAGAATGGTACTCTCTGATTTTCAAGTTGTATGGCAAAGTATTCCATCTGCTTTGGCAAGTTTGCATGTTGTCATCCCCTAATAGTCTGACCATATAATCAAAATGTGTAATTTCTTGCTCTTGGGAAGCAATATACTTGGGTGCAAGTTGAGGATCATTTGCAATTAAATTATGTGTGATGATGAAAACCATTGGATTTGACTATTCCACTCTTATCATGAGAGGATTTGTTTGTTCCCTTTCCAATATCTTCTTCATTTCTGCAACCCTTGCTTCCTCATGGTTCATCCATGATGCCAAAGCCATCAACTATAAATCCCCTAGCTTTGCATTAGGGTCCCATACATTCATATCTGTGAAGGCCATGTTATGCAAGTAGAACTCAGACATCTTAACCCTATCTTCCAATGTTCTTTGATCATAAATATCAATGAACTATCTATAATCCTGGAATGGCATAATGCCTCTCTATGCTAGGGTATTGATTTGTAACTATAGCCACTATTCCTTAAGGTATAATTCATAGGACTTATCTGGCATCCTTCATTGGATTTCTTCCATAGGTAGACTAGCCATGGATGCCAATTGATTCTCTATTTCTTGCAGTTGTCCTTTCAACCATGCATTTTTTGCCTCCAACTGAGTTTTCATTATGGCCTCTCTGTCCCTCAGGCTACTTAGTTCTTTGCCCATCTATTTGAGCTTCTCCTTGATGTGACCAATTTACTCCACTCCCTTGGACTTGGCAATCTTCATCCATCTATGTGTTCAGACTCTTTCTTTCTCAAGATAAAAAATAATGGGATGGCAATTTTTTGTGGAATGACCCTGCTCCCTTCAATAAACATGTAGTAGGAGTCAAGGTTAGGTTGAGGACTAGGTTCCCTTAGATATGGGTCCTCTCTCTTGTTTCTTGCTGCATACTTCCCGCCTTATCCAATTTTTGAGTTTCTTGTAAGTTTAGCAGAGTTTCTTGTAGGATAGCCTCTGCCTCCTATAGGTCATGTTGTGTATCCTGTAGGATGTCTTTTCCTTTGGATGAGGTAGCTAGTCACTAGACTTCTCTCATAAGTGATATGCCACTTAGGGGACGTTTGTGTTGAGGATCCTTCTCCTTGAGGTTTTGTAAGAGGAGCCATCTTCTCCTGCTTTTTAAGTGAGTCCTCAATAAAAATGGGAACCTTGGTTGGTGTTTGAGGTTTTCCCTACCTTATCCTTGTACTTTTTCTTGTTCTAAAGTATTAGGGGGTTTGCCTCTATCTTTTGCCTTTTTGTTTGATAGGGGTGCTAAGGGTAGTGAGGGCAGTTGTTGCATCTTTCTCAGTGAGTTCTAGAGACACCCTGGGTGACTCCTCCTTGTTCTTTTCCTCCTCTTTTCCATTGCCCTTATCACCTTTGTCCTTATCCTCTTCTTCTCCCTCTATATCCTCATCTTGTTTATTAATTTCCTCCTTGACATCCTCCTTTGTTTCTTCATCATTTCCCTTCTCTTTCTCTTTCTTTTCCTCCTCATCTATTTCCCCTACATCCCTCTCCGCTTCTTCTTCATCTATTTCTGTCTCTTCTTCATCCTTTTCATTGATAGTAGGGCTTCTATCATATGTGAGGGCCTTGATATCCTCCTCTATTGGCATGTCTCTAAAAATTTCCTGTGATAGGAATTCTAAGGTTTTGGAGGGCATATTCTCTGAAAATTCTAATTAGCCCATGGTGGGCTAGCTGTTGGTAGTTTCCTTCCTGCACCTTCATGCTTGTATCTATCAGTGATTGTAGAAGGAAGTATGGTATGTTGAACCTATGGTGAGGAGGTGTTTCTACTCCAAACCTCAATTCAGGAAGCTTAAAGTGATATCCATATACCACACTATACCTACCTTCACATGATATGTATTTTATAAGATGGTAGCTTACCTCATTCTAGGGGTATGGTAGGCTTGCTCTCCTCACTCCATTTCCTCTCCCTCTAAAAATAATTTCTTCTTTACAGTTTGGCTATCTCCCTTGTCTTCCTTTCTCCAAGGCACTCCTAAGGGAAGTGTGGTAATTCTTCTTATGAGCTTAGGTGTGAGCTCTATGGAGAGGCCTCTCACCACAATAGTGGCATGGGTTCTAGTAAGTGAAATGAGGGAGAAAGCAAAATCTCGGGCTACTTCATCATCATACCCCCTCAATTTCTCAAAGTACCCCATCCAATTATGCCTTGTGAATATTTCTAGCACATGAGGGTGTTGGTGAATCCTTACCATGTTAATGGGCTCCATTCTATTAAACCCCCCTATCATTTTATTTGGTGAATTTGAGGAGCAGAGATGTATGATATAAAATTCTAATGAAGGAGGAAATGGGACTGAAATTTTTGTGGATACAATTCCCTTATACAATTATCAATTTCAACCAAACTAGGAGATTTTTCTATTCTTTTTACTTGGAAAAATGGGAGGAAATGTAGATCCTACCTCCTCATAGTGCTTGATGTAGCCAACCCCTGTGTTTCCCCCTCTGAAATTTCTCTCTGCTAATCCTGTAGAATGCCTGACTATATCCTATAGGATTCCTATGTGATCCTATAGGATCTTGTAGGAAGTCCTGCGTAGGAAAAAATGAAGTTTTTCTCTCCTGTAGGTTGCTTGGGGATGAGAGTGACCTTGCTAGAGTGAGCCTTAAGAAGATGAATTCATGAGTGCATGGGGATCAACATTTATTTCCTCTTATGGTCGAGTTGAGTGAGGTGGTGTGCTGGCAGCCAAGGTATGAATTTCTATTTTTGGATTGTTGGTACCCACTACCACATCATCATTCCCCTCACCTCGTAATCAACTCTCACTTCGGGCATCCATTGTCTCAACGACTTTTGACCTCATTCTCGTTTTCTTTGACTTGACTACTGCCACGTGTGTGAGGACTAACTGTTTTTTCCTCGTTGATTGAAGGAAGGTGTCCAAGTTAACTGATTACCTTTCTCTTATAAACCAACTCATCCAGAATATTTACATATTTTGATTACATTATGCACATGAGAGAGTGAAGCGAGATACTTACCTGTGGTAACAATACCTTGCTGCAGTTTGTTGAAGAAATGAGGTTTTTGCTATCTATTGGCTACATATGATCTCTCCCTTTTTTTTTTTATTATTATCCTTTCATGATTGCCTTGATATGCAGGTACCTGGTGTTGAAGATGATGGTGCTTTTGCTTCTCTGGAGATTCTTCTACCCTTGGATCTCCATGCTGGAAAATTGCTGCAACTTATGATTTTTATTCTGTGGGATAGGCTACTACAAAATTTCCTATAGGATGTCCTGTAGCTGCTTCTCCCTCAGACTTTTTAATCATTTCTACTGTTGGGACCTGAGGATGATGAACATGGACAGAGAGGAGTTCTAGGGGTGTGTGAATAATGAGAAATAACCTTCAGGTGTTATTCCCCTTTGTTCTCTGTCTCATTTTTTCTCTGTGTTTTTTTCTTGAAGACAATATTTTTTTTTTTAACTAATATTTTTAATGATGAATGCAGGGGCGATCAAGGTGGAGAGAGGTATGGTAATGAAGTCATGATGTAGAGTTTTTTTTTTTTTTCTTACATGGGCAGGTCATTTCCTTGCCCTAGGGTTACTTCCTTTAGGATTCCCAAGCCACTATAATTCCTACAGGTTCATCCTATAGGTTTTCAGGGGATCCTGTAGGTTTACAAGGAATCTTGTATAAAACATAGCACCCTTGCAAACTAAGGCAAATGAGTGAAAAAATGACAGGAATGGTGGATCGAGAAAGGATAATGGGTGGAGAAATAAAAATATGAGTGGAAGAGGTCCCTTTTGATTCTCCTTTGATCTCTGATCGCCCTCCTGTTGAACTGCAAACAAATTTTCATGATTTTTATTTTTTATTTTTTCTTTTTATTTTTAATTTTTTTGAAAACAACTAGTCTACGTCCAAGAGGTTTTCATCCTAGCTGCTTGCCCTGGGCACCTCAAGAGGGATTTTCACCCAGAGATCTTTTTAGTTCTCTTTTTTTTTTGCTTTGACACCATTGGGCCGCCCCAAAATGTTTTCAACCCAATAGTGGGACTCAGATGCCTCATGGAGGTTTTCACCTGACTCTCCTTATTTTTTTTCTTCTTTTTTCTTAGTGACTTGATGAGGGAGGAGTTGAGGCTTGCTCCACCACCATCACTATTTTATTGATACCATCAATGAACTCTTTCTTTGACAAAGGCCTTTTGTAAAATTTCAATCTCTGCCCATTAACAAGTAAAGGAATGGCCTCTACATCTATGGTTTTGATCTACACTAAACCATTATCATGCCATCTCTCTATAACATAAGGCCCTAACCATCTTGTCCTTAACTTTCCCTTAAAGTATTTATATCTAGAATCATATAACAAAGCAGAATCACCTTCTTGAAATTGCTTATCCTTGACGTTCTTATCATGTCAGATCTTCCTCTGAATTTGAGTTACCTATGTGTGTAGAGGGACTGCATTCTGAACTCATCTAAACCATTCAACTAGAGAAATATCTCTTTTTGTGCACTCTTGAAATCTAGATCTAGTTGGGCTACCATCCTCAATGTATTATACTCAAATTCAATGGACAACAACACCTTTTCCCATAGACTAGCTCATAGAGTGTGAATCTAGTGGTGGTCTTCCAGGTGGTATTATAGGCCCAGGTGGCCTCAACTAGTCTATCTTCCCAATATTTCTTGTTGCTGCTAACCACTTTGGTCAGGATGCCCTCCAACGCTCGGTTGGTCACCTCCACTTGCCCAGTAGCTTTTGGGTGATAGGGAGTGGAGGTTCTATTTTTGATCTTATGCTGGCTTAACAAGTCTTCAATCATGTTGGAGGTAAACTAGCTACCTTGATCAATGACCAGTTCTCTAGGGTACCCAAATTTGTAAAATACATTCTCCCTTAAGAGCTCAACCACCTTCCTCTCTATTGCTACCTTGATTGCCTTGGTTTCAACCCACTTAGTCAGATAGTCAGTGCATACAATGATATACTTCTTTTTCTTGGAAGGAGGGTCAATAGGTCCAATGAAGTCCATGCACCACTTTTCAAATGGCTCGAAAGTCACTTGAGGTTGTAGAGGCATTTCATCTCTTGGAGTAGGCTTTCCCATCCTTTGGTACCGATCACACTGACTAGTATATCTTTTCACATCCTTATGAAGAGTAGGCCAATAATAACTAGCTTGTAACACTTTAAATGTTGTCCTCTTTGCTTCAAAGTGACCTCCACAAGGCCCATCATGATAGGTCAGAAGGATGTTAAAGACTTCCTCCTCCCTGGCACATCTTCTCAGAATTTGACCTGGGCCTAGTTTGAAGAGGTTGCCCCCAATCCAAGTGAATGTAGTGCTCTTCCTCACAATCTTGCTTATCTTTTTGGAGGACAAATTCGGTGAGAACTGTGCAGATACCAAATAGTTTTCTATGTCAGTAAATCATCGAAAGAGAATTGAAATGGTGAATAAGTGTTGATCCGTTAACTGATCATCAACTATTCCTTCCTCACCTACAGGAAAAGTTAATCTGGATAAAAAATCTGCAACAACATTTTCCTTGTGTAGTGTTGTTTTATCAACCTTAATTGACTCAGACTGCAACATTAGTTGTCAACCCAGGGTAGGTCTTGATGTTTCAATGGAGTTCACACTATTTGTGTAGATACACTCCAACCAAGCATAAGAAAGTGCATAAAAATTGTAAAAGATGTCGTTGATCTAAATTAGTCAATCAATCATGCATGCAGATATAAAAAGCACTCCATAGAATTAAATCACAACTTGCAGCTATTAAGTAAAGGCGCGCCACACCAGAACTAACATCTATTCCAACTGGTTACTATTCACCTATTGTTTAACTCTGTGTAACATCATAAGATAAATAGAAACAATAGTGAACGCAATCCACGATTTGTACAACAACAAAAAGAAACCATAAATCAATAAACTGAACTGAAATGTACATTATCTAATCACTGCAATCCCTGCCAAAGTGGAGGGCCCTTCCTCCTCAGCAGGGCGCAGGAAGAACACAAAAAGTAATTAACGAATCAGTCAGAAAGCAATAATAGCATCACCTTGCCAATTGATATTAAAATAAGTTCAGAAATTAAAAAAACAGAGTCACGATATTATTCTATATGCCACCTTGGATACATAAAAAATCAAATCTTTTATAACTATTACATCTTGAAAATTAGAAAACGGATTAGTCATGAGAATCTTTGATTCTCGTGCTAATCCAAAAATAAAGAAGTTGCAACCTATTGCTAAATAAATATACATTAGTTACAACTACTTGAGTCTTGTTGCCTAAAAAATAAACAATCCTACTGCCGACAACTGTTATGTGGAATAGTACCGACATTTCCAGCTTTGGTGCAACAGTATTGAGCAAATGATGGTTCGGGATGACACGGCATAACTGATGACAGCACTATTGGTGTAACGGTGGATCCATGTGAGGTGTAACAACACCTGATGTGTAACAACAACCTGTAACAACACTGATGTGTAGCAGCAATCTATAACAGCAGCCACATGTAACACAGTGATTTGTAACAACACCTAGTATGTAGCAGTGATATGTAACAACACTCAGGGTGTAACAAATAACTGTTCTACCCTTTCCTATAGTTAACTTCTGCTGCTTGTCTACTTCCGCGAGCCAACACCTAAAAAAGATAAACTTCCCAACATGCTCCTTCAATTCTCATCCAGTTAGCCACAAAAAGAAATAAATCCTCGTATTTATTCAGTAAAATACAACAAAGTAACATGATAGTAAAATGGATAAAAAAGGTAAGAAAATAAGGAGTTTTCTCATATAAGGGCACAAGTCTGAAGGACAGAAAGGTCAAAAAAAGGGAAAGAATGTGCAGAAAATGGGTGAAAAACCACACCCAACATATCCCCTCGACTGAAGCCACTGCATGTCCCCATGTAGAATCTCAGAGCCTTCTACTGTGCTCCTAATGGAATCTATAAAATTGTATGCATCAATAGTATCATGCCCTAGAGCTTGGAATCCTTGATTGTCCATTAACTCCCGTGGCTAGGATTCCTCTTCATAATCACATAACTGATAATCGGGTTGATACTCCCCCAATCGAAACCAGATTAGAGGGAATTTGCACCTGAGGCAAATCCAAAACACCCCTAGTGTCAGCACAATTTGGGTGTATTCCAGCACCCGTGAAACAGTAGCCACACATTTCTTATACTCAAATGGGTCCCCTTCCTACAATTTTGCACTACAAGCCTTAGTGCACTTGAGACATCTGACCAGCGCTTAGCTCCTCATCATTGCAAATGAGTTGAGGCAGACCCTCACGATCTTTCTTCTGTAGATGTTCGAATGATATTTCCTTTTTGAAGTGCTCAGGAACTGCCTGAAATCTCGTTGGAGTTCATAGGCCATTCTTGGTTCAACCTGAACCCATAGTGTTGTCCTTTCCTCGTTTGTCTCTATTGTCTTCTTATCCAATTTCCACTCAATCTAGTTCCTCATAAATGAGAGGAATGCCCGCAACTGAAAATCTCCCATGAAAGAGAGGATAGTCGCCACCATCTTTGTGCTCACGTATTCGCACATCATGTTGTGCAAGAATAACTCACACAACAAATTCTGATCATCAAAATCACAGGACTGAAAATTTTCCAAAAAAGTGTGGGTAAAAGAACCCAAATAGGACCCTTTCTCATAAACTGCCCTCAATTGAAATAAATAGTAACGTTCCCACAGGAACACAGGGTATGATGGGGACAGCCATTTGCATGCTAGCAGGTTTAGAATGAGGTCACGGAGTTTGTTATTATCAAAAGTTAAGTCAGAGACCTCCCGATGTAGCTGATACAGCTGTTCATCCTTTTTCTTCATCATTTCTTTATGCCTCCGTGCCTCCTCTTTTCTTTCCCATTATTCCTTCAACCATTTCTTTTGTAAGGAATCCATCATATTCTTATGCATATTGAGTAGAATCACTCCCTCCTGTAGAGAGAGTTCCATCTGCTTCCATTTTTACAGCTCTACCAATAATAAAAATTTCTCATATTGCCATCCTTCAACAAGACCCAATGTTCTTCCACATGCATCATCAACTAAAGGTGTAGAATCCTTCTGAGGGCAAAACTATCCCACCTCAGCTGTTGTTTCTAATGTAACAACATCTTCGTCAGTGGGTTTGACCACAGTTTCTTTATTTTCCTGGCTAGCCTCCACTCTTATTGTTGGTTCTTGTGTGGTAGAAGTGATGTCCACAGGTTTTTGCTCATCATTTACCTTCAGACCAACTTTGTTGTCTGCTAGTGGTTCCTGTGTAACAGAAATAGTGTCCACTGGCTCATGGATATTATCTTTCTCTTCCTCCACTTGGCTGATTTCCTCCTCCACTGTTTTTCCTAGTGAAACAATAGTGTCAGCAAAGGGTTCTTGTGTATTCATTGCTTGATCACTCTCTGTGGATTGTGTTGACTTGGTTGTTGGTTCTTATGTATTAACAACATCCTCGACAGGTTTTAGTGTAACAACTTCCCAGTTTTTAGTTTGAGTCTCCCTCAAGGTAGTATCTACTGCACAGAATTTGAATCAGACTTTCACCAACTTCCCAGCACAGGCTACACATAGAGTTCTTGGGTTTCCTCCCCTTCTAGCCCTGTCCATAGCCTCTGCCAAAGTATCCAGCCTTGGGGCTCTTGGCTCTGCCTTTCCTACTGCTAGTCGTTCCCTTAATTCCTTAATCTCTTTTTCTAAAATTTCAATTTTCAACAACAAGGACTAGGTTTCACTCTTACCAGGTGAAGGAGGTTTTTCTAGCTGAGCTTGCTCCTCATCCTTCTTCTCGATTGCTTCCTTGTTCTTTCTTGATGTATATGGGGACTTTGGGTGTCCACTGACCCTTATCCTCTACTTTGGCCTTCTATTTCCAATTGGTTTGTCAACCGACTTCTTGATAATCCTCACTGTTGAGGGCTACGGTCGCTCCTTTGTTACCTCTGGAGTTTTCCCAACCATCTCTGTTTGCCTTCTGCGAGTAGTCTTGGGACTTTTCCGCGTGAACTCTTCCCAATTTTTTCCCTATTGGCTCAATGCAACCAACACGATGAGTTTAATAAGGTTGTGGTTTGTAACACACGTTTTTGGATGTGCAGTCATTTTCACAGCCACAACCATGTGTCTAATATTTCCTTTCAAGAAATATGGTAGGTTAATCCACTGCTAATGGCGGAGATGGTTCAAAAATGGGAAATGGTAATTAAACACAATTGTTTCTCTTCCCTCACAAGTAATGTACTTAATAAGGAAGAGAGCAACATCTACCCATGGCTAGGGTAGTGATCGCCTATCAATTACCCCGCCCTTCTTAACCAACAACTCACTTTCCTGAAGAAAATCCCCTTTTAGCAAGGGGTCATTAACCTTCCTGGTAAACCATCTTTTCCCTTCTACTGGAAATCCTATTATTCTGGCGATAGCTTCTTCTGAGACCTTCAATTTTAGTCCTCTAACTTCCATCTGGTTTCTTTTCAGGTTCTTTGCGAATTCCATGGCCACATCATTGTCTGATCCTTCCAATTTTTAGAATAATTCGAACTAGCCTACATCTTTGAAGACCTAGCTTGCCTCAGGACAACCTTCCAAGGCTTCTGTAGTTCCCAGTTCATGTCGTATTGCTGCTCCACCCATTTCTTCTACAATTCAATGTTGTTTCACCTGCTTATCTTCCTTCTGGTACACACTCTAGCTATTTCAGCCTGCATTGCTACCTTCCTCCTCTTCGAGCACTCTTAATAGGGATTCAGTGCTTCCAGTAGGGGTAAATGATAGGGTGGTAGGGTGGTGCAGGTGTAGATTTGGATTAATATTTGGCATATATGGTTCATACAACTTAATGAATTTTTATTTAATGGTGAGTCATGGGGAGGTCTCGTCAATAGTGCCCTTACCCTTTTTGGCATGATTTGGTATTAAGTAACAATAACTCATGGGTCACATGCCTTAATTGCTGTATTTTTCCAATAATTAAAAATCATGCAATGATCATGTCGCAACATGATTCATTCCCCCCCAGCGTAATTATGACAACTATCCTCGATCGTCAATTAGTCATGTTAACTTACCATAACTACAAAATAAATAGAATGCAATATTTTCTTTTTGATGATGTACCTGGGTGATGTGGGGCATGGTGATGGGTGGCACGATGTCGAATCATACTCGAGCAGTGGGACACATGAACTTAGATCTACTGATGAGGCTCATGTGATGTTTTTGTTGTTTATTACAATAAAATATCTCGTTTTATTCCTAAAAATTCGTCGGCTGTTACAGGTGTAATAGCCAAGATGACTCGTATATATTAATTTAATTTCTACAAAAAGATAAAGAACAAAATATTGTGTAACAATGATAGATCTAATAGTTCAACAACCGGCGGATGCGGAGTGGATCAAAGAGGCAAGAAGGGTTAGGGTTTCGTAAGGTGGTGCAGCAACACGACGATCGGGAGGAAAGAAGGTCTGGAAGGAGAGACGAGGCTCTAATCAGCCGCGGGGAGAGTTAAGCAGAAGCAAAAGACAGGTGGAGAGGAAAAAGAAACCAAACGGGACTGAAGGAAGCCATTGAGGGGAATCAAGGGAGGGGAGAGATCCCCTCCTTCAAAAATGTGGTAGCAGGAGAAACCAGTGGAGGAGGGCAGACAGGGTCACAGTCGGAAAATGACAAAGACATACCAGTCCTGGGAAGCCGATGGCAAGCAAGAATGGGGAGTAGATGCTTACCTAGGGCACAGAAAAGACCAAGGTACGTTATGCCTAACAATAAACTGGAGGATTATCGCTCTCTATGAAAGATCATGCACTGATCTGTAAGTTTATAGGATTTTGGCCATCTGAAAAGGATCTAGTGAAATGGATTCAACTAAGATGGAAACCAAAAGGACATGTTGACCTGAAACTGGGATCCAAGGGTTTTTTCATAGTCATTTTTGCAAACCTCGAGGATAAGGAGAGAATATTTGAGGAAGGACCTTACTTCATGAACAATGCTGGTTTATTTATGAGACACTGGGAAGAGAGATACAACCCAGATGCAAAAAAACTATTGGCAACACCCATATGGGTAAGACTGTTTGGGTTACCAACAGAATTCTGGCACCCCAAGATTCTGGAAGGGATTGGAAACTCGATAGGGGCTTTTGTCAAAGTAGCTGAATCGACTAAAAGGAGAAAATTCACATCCTATGCAAGGATCTGTGTATACATGAATATAGCAGAACCTTTACCGGAATTCGTAGAAGTGGAATACCATGATGAAATTTGGCAACAACCAATAGATTATGAGCACATTCCCTTCAGTTGTCGCAGGTGTCATGAGTACGACCATCTATTTAGGGAATGCCCGTAAAACAGAGAAGGAGAGACAACAAGAATTATGGAAGAAGAAAGAAGGAAAACAGAAGGACCTGAGGTAGGAGAAAGGGGTTTTAAGGAAGTACAAAGAAGACAAAAACCGCGACCAGAGGGACCAAGAGGGCAACCAAAAGGAAAGAACATGCCTGCTGAGAATCAGAATAAATTCCAGGTCCTTCAAGACGAGGAGGAGGATACAGAAGGAGGAAAATAGGAGGAGGGGGATAATGAAAATGTTCTAATGGAAATCATAACGGAAACCTCAGGTAAAAATACCAGCCAGACCAAAGAGGCAGAAGTAGAGATGGGAGAGCGATAGGAGAATATAGAAGAACAGCTAATGCAAGGGGCAGACAAGTGAAAGGAAAGTGGGACTGAAGAAGAAAGAATAATGAAGAAACTACTACAAGAGTGGAAGAACTTAGATGAAAGATTCATTCCAGAATCCCAGAAACAACAATATAAAGAGGCATTTCAAAAATACAAGGAGAAGAAAGGCGGCATGATAGAGACAGGACCAGACCAATCAGGCACGCTAGGATCCCAAAACATAGGAATGGACGGAAGTGGAAAAGGCGGAAGGAAATGAGGGAGGAAAACATTGAACGAAACGATTCAAGAATTAGGGGAAACACTACTTAATTTAGGAAGAGTGATACCTCTGTCAGAGGTATTTCAACAATCCTCAAAAAGTTTTAAATGATTATTACAAGATGGAACATAAGGGGACTCAACAGTAAGGGCAAGAAGAGATATTTGAAGGAACGACTGAAGAAGGATAAGCCTAGCATAATGATTATTCAGGAAACAAAAATGGATCAGCAACAGCTACAAGGAATTTTGGAAAGGATGAGACCAAAGTATGAAGTAATGGCTCAAGACACGGTTGGTACAGCTGGAGGTTTAGCGATTTTATGGAATACAGAGGAGGTTATTTTTGCAAACTGGATCAAACTCCCCAGAATACTATCCAGAGTATTTAGGTTGGCAGGAACGGTGGAAAGAATCCTCATTTCGGGGGTTTATGGCCCTCACTTACCCAGGGAACGGAAATAATTCCTCAGGAATATACATGCAGTAAGGCAAATAATCCCTGATAACTTATGGATAGTCGGCGAAGATTTTAATTTGATCCGTGATTTAGGAGAGAAAAAAGGTGGCGTTAGGAGACAAGATCAGATCATGGAGGAGTTTAACGAGCTTATAACGGAACTAAGACTAGTGGATACTCCAGCAACAAATGGCGTGTTCACCTGGAATAACAGGAGGGGTGGGAAAAACCAGATAGCCTCAAAGTTAGATAGGTTTCTTCTGTTGGAACAAATTCTGAACATAGACGTTTTTATAGAGGCGAAAATCCTTCTGGGCCTAGGCTCAGACCACTGGCCAATCCGTTTAGAAATTGATATTAAGAAAAAAAAAGGCAAGAAACCTTTCAGATTTGAGGCCTTCTGGCTCAGAAACCCGGATTTCCTTCATAAAGTGGAAGAATGGTGGACTCAGAGTCAAGTTAGAGGGAAAGGAAAAATGCACACATTCCAATTGAAGCTCAAGGAAATAAAAGGAAAACTTAGAAAGTGGAATAGAGAATAATTCGGGCACATCATGGAGGAAAAACAAAGACTGGAAAAGGAAATGGAGGATATTCAGCAGCAGATTATCCTAGAAGGAAGGGATGAAGAACGGAGCAAAGAAGAGGGAAGAATAATAAACCAGCTGGAAGAAAGAAGAAAGCAGGAGGAGATCATGTGGAGGCAAAAGTCAAGGATAAACTGGCTGCGAGAAGGCGAGAGGAATACAAAATTCTTCCATCAAGCGATGATACAAAATAGACAGAGAAACCGGATCTTCTCAATCAAAACTGCAGAAGGAGAACGAGTAGTAGAACAAGAAGGAATAGAAAGAGTATTAGTGGAGTATCATAAAGGAATCCTCACCGAAACTCAAGATGACAGAGGTGAAGCAATAGAACAAATATGCAAGGAGATTCCAAAATTAATAACAGCAGAACAAAACAAGGCTCTAATGCGCGCAGCTACTATGGAAAAGGTTGAGGAGGTGGTCATGAATATGAAAAAAGGCAAAGCACCGGGACCAGATGGTTTCACAGTATAATTTTATCAGGCAGGATGGCATTTCATGGGGCAGGAAATCTTGGAAGTTGTAGAAGAATCTCGTTTGAAGCAAAAGATCTAGCCAGGTATTAACTCGACCTTTTTAACTCTGATTCCTAAAAGTAATAGTTCTGAGGAAGCTCAAGGATTTCGACCAATAGCTCTGTGTAATGTTATTTATAAGATCATTGCTACCCTGATAACGAAAAGATTGAAACCTCTTCTCCCGAGTATCATATCCCCAGAACAAACGGGTTTTGTTGAGGGGCGACAAATATTGGATGGTTTAGTGGTTACTCAGGAGATGATACATTCTCTAAACCAAAAGAAGCAGAGGGGAATGATGATAAAACTAGATCTTTCAAAGGCCTACGATCGCCTGAGTTGGATATACCTACGTATGGTGCTGGAAGCATATGGTTTCGAAAAGAGATGGATTGAATGGATATTTAGTATGATTTCAACCCCAATCTTCTCAATCCTGGTAAATGGTAGTCCAACAAGAACTTTTAACGCCTCAAGGGGTATAAGGCAAGGTGATCCTATATCACCCTTTCTCTTTATTTTAGCAGCGGAAGGACTCGGGAGAATTATCAAAAGAGAGATCAGGAAAAAGAAGATCAGAGGATTAAAGCCCTGGGGAAACAATCTGGCTATAACGCATCAACAGTTTGTTGATGACATAATGTTATTTGGGGAAGTTAGCATCAGATAGGTTAGGGCGATCAAGGAAGTTTTGGATATATTCATGGAAGCTTTGGGAATGGAGATTAATAAGGAAAAATCTTGTACATTTATTTTTAACACTCCGGAGGCCATCAAAGCTCACCTCACCAGAACCTTGGGCTTCAGACAGGGGGACCTCCCGACTAAGTATTTAGGGAACCAGCTAGACATACATCCCACCCGAATGAAAAATTGGCAGGAAGTTATAGATAAAATCAAGAGACGACTCACAAACTGGTCTTTTAGATCCCTGAATATAGCTAGCCGAATAGTCTTGCTAAAGTCAGTCCTACAATCAATTCCCATATACCCTCTGTCCATCAGAGCAGCATTGAAAGGAGTATGCACAAAACTAAGGGAGATATTTGGGAAGTTCGTCTGGGGAGGACCGAAACAACAAAGGAAATGGGCCTTAGTTTCATGGAAAAACCTGATCCAAAGGAAGGAGGAAGGAGGATTGGGTGTTAGGGACCCTGAAATGCTAAATAGGATCTTGGGCGCAAAATTATGGTGGAGATGGTTACAAGGAGGAAAGGATGAGTGGAAGAAAATATGGGAATTCAAATATAATATGCCGGAATCAACAGCTGATAAACTAAGAATTGAAGAAGTCCCAAAAGGGTCCTCTATATGGAACTTAGCAAGTAAGAACAGAGATGTGGTCAACCAGCATGCTTTTTGGGAGATTCGGGGAAGAAACAATGCAAAATTTTGGGAGGATGGGTGGCAGCAGAAAGGAAAAATGATAGAAATACAAACCATACAAGAGATCCAACAGAGAGTGCAAAGGGCAGGGATGGAATATGTTAGAGACTATTGGAAAAATGAAGAGAGCAGTGGCATATGGAGGACCTGGAGGAAACCAGGGGAATGGTGTGAAAACATAAACGCAGAGCTAGAGAAAAATTACCTCAAAGAAGTCGATCTGAGAAAGATAAAAAACAGGACAGGTGAGGAAATCCTCAGATTGGGAAGATCCATGAAAGGGACATTTACAGTGAAGGAAGCCTACTATCTGACAACAAGGCAAAATCAGGAAGAGGGCGATATAGACTGGAGGAAGATCTTGGAAGGAAAATGGTGGCCAAAAATCATAATCTTCGTCTGGTTGGTCAGTAAAGGAAGGATCCTAACGTGGGATAAAATCCTAAAGAGAGGATACCACAGACCATCAAGATGCAGTCTCTGCAATAGTGAAATGGAAAATCAAGAGCACCTTCTAAATAAAAGTCCTTATGCAGAAAGCGTCTAGGAAAGGATGAGATCATTATTTGGAGGGACAATGAGAGACCCCAACAGCATACGGAATACCATTTTGCAATGGGGTATAGGCCAATTCCATAGCAAAGTAGTAAGAAGAATATGGAGTTTAGCGGTAGGATTTGTGATTTGGTTTATCTGGAAGGAACGCAATAGAAGAATATTCAGGGGTCAAAGTAGTCGACCTGAAAGAGTTTGGGAGGAAGTAAGCAAAGAATTAAAAGAAACTGTTCTCTCAGACACTTGGGATGAGGAAGACTGGAAGATGGACCAAGCAGAAGGTAGAATAGCTTCAAAACTTAATTTAGAATTCAGCATGATTTATCCCAGGAAAGAGAAGAAAGGTAATCCTCAAGCCCAAAGTCCCAACCAATTCAGATACCCTGGGATACACTCCATAAAACTGAACTTCGATGGAGCGTCGAAAGGGAATCCTGGTCCTGCAGGCCTAGGAGGTATTTTCCGTGATGGACAAGGAAAAACAAGGTGGGTCTACGTGGAGTGGGGAGGCGAGATGACGAACAATGAGGCAGAACTCTGGGCGGTCCATCAAGGCCTGAGAATAGCAATCAGAAACAATTATATGAACTTGGAGATTGAAGGGGACTCACAGATCACGATAAGGATGCTACGAAAACTAAAGGATGGGAAGAGCTGGGAAAAAGTGGCCAAAAGCTGGAGGACAACAGGCATTATTAAAGATATAGCGGATCTGTTAAATAGGATTGAGTATAAGATAATCAACCATGTTTGACGTAATGGAAACAAGGCCGCGGACCTCCTGGCAAATTGGGGAAGCAAAGAAGCAAATAGCAGTATAGATAGAAGTTGGCCTTCATTAGAAACGGATCATAGTTGGGAAGGACTCAAAAACATAATTATTCAGGACCAAAATGAAGCATCCATGGTATGAACTGGAGAAATCAGAACACCCGATCAGGTTGTGCAACGTGGATAAGAATGTAATTAAGGATCGACGATGGGAGTGGCAAGTGACTGCAGGCGAATGCCAAAATATAATTGCAACAGGTAAGTGGAACGGTGGAGAGGATATCGGATCAGAACGATAGGACACCCCGGTACGAGCTTTTGACGGTGGAAGGGATAGTCTGCCAGGAACAAGCCCGAGGAATGATTGCGTGGGGATCGGGCCCAACAGAATAGAAAAAGCCTTAAGCTTGAAAGGCATGCAGAGGAGAGAGACCAGGAGCGAAAGGTGGTGGAGAAAAATGCGAGGAAAAGCTCGCAGAGAAACAGGAAAGGGTTATATTAAGCCGAGTTATATTGCGAGGAGAACGGAAAGCCCTGTGAGCCGAGAGGATAGTGAGGGGAAATGCAGAAGTAGAGACAGCAGGACAGCGAAGAGATGGATGAGAAGCAGTGGAGCGGACGAAGACCAGGGCTGGAATGAAATAGATAGGAAGGGTAAGCGTAAGATGGAAGAAAGCCTGGAGCAGGGCCACATCCTTGTCTATGATGTCTCGGAGGGAGAGAGTGAAGACAGGCGGAGGACCTGGAGAAGTCCACGTAGGAAATTAAGAATAGTGGCCGAAACGTATTAAGGATAGGAAGCAGAGAAGCGACAGGAATCGGGGAGGATGAAGAAGGGAGCCTGAGGACAGAAATTGAAGGTGGAAGGGGCAGACGCAGAAGTGGGAGAGGCTGCCAAGGAAGAGGGGGCCGGAGAGGACAGGGAGTGGCGGAAGGTCGCAGCAAATGAGGACGTCGATGCCACGGAAGAAATGAGGAGGATGGGGAGACCGAGATGGGAGATGGGGCAAGATAGGGTAGGAAAACCATAGAAACCAGGGTCAGGATAGCAGAGAGAGAATACAATGAGAGGACCAACCCAAAAATTAAAAGAATTATTGAGCATTGGGAGGAAGAGGCCATCCAGGCCCAGTCAGAGGAGGAAATGGAAGATTAGATAAATCTCATGCCTGACCCAGGGCATACCCAAGGTAGAATGACTCTATACAAAAAGTCGCTGCACCTGTATTGGGTCATGAAGAGACTCATGGCCAAAGCCATGGAACAGATAGCAGTGGAAATGGCCGAATTGTCACAGGGAATTCCGAATTTGAAGAAAGAACTAAAGAATATTGTAATCACTTTGCTCATGCAAGACAAGCGGCTGGAGGACCTGTAACAACAGCTTGAGGCAAGCGGCGTGGTGAGAAAAAAGGAGAAAAAGAAGCAAGAGACCGCTGAGGAACAATAAAGAAAGGCATGTTCTAGATGCAGTTAATAATTGTAGATCTTGGTTTTGTTTTTTAGCTATGCATAGGGGTTATGTTTATATTTACTTGCATATGTATGTCAGTAGTAATAGTTATAAGACTAAAGTGTATAAGGCATGGAAAGACAGGTTAAAAACCTTTTATTTTTGGTCAGCAGTCAAAAACTATAGGTGGTCAATAAACCCAGTTTCCTCGCGGGGTGGGTTGAGACCACCTTAGATCTATAATGGTTTATTTTTGATAATAGAAAATGGCACCTCCTCAGCTTATAAAAAAAAATGATTGTGTAACAACACTTATCGTATGATACACTTTGAAATAAAAAATGTTGTTGCAAAAGGTGTAACAACCACCACCAACTAGTTTTCAACTGCTACAAAAAGTGTTTGTCTGTGCCTGCAAAAGGTTTTCACAGCAAGATTATTATAATTATTATTATTATTTTGGAAATGGTGTAGCAACCACCACCAAATGGTTTTAATCTATTACACTTATTGGAAAAGTTAAAACTTTTGCAGCACAGGGGGGCTTTCCCTTGTTCCCATAACCTGTAGATTTGAATTTGTGACAATGTTTACAAATGAACCCTTCGAGGTAGGTTTGTGATACAACCATAGATGGTGCTCATTTGCAAGTAATGGTGTCCTTGCACTGTCAATGGTTACCAAATTTACAGTCCTGTTGTCAAAGACTTCATCTACCTCATAAGGACCTAGCCATCTGGTGCGGAGCTTACCCTTGAAGTCCTTAAACCTTGAGTCATATAAGAGAGCCCAATCACCTTTCTGGAATTGTTTCTTCCTTATAAATATGTCTTGCCACTTAGATCTCTGCTACTGGATAATCTCTATTTGCTGGATAACAGCCAACCATTTCTCCTTCAATTCATTGAGCTGGTTCAATCTCTGTCTTTGTGCTGTAGTCAAATCCAAATTAACCTCCAATGTTGTCCTTAGTGTCTTGATTTCAAATTCAATGGGGAATAAAGGGATCTCGCCATACACAAGTTCATATGGTGATAATCCACTAGTGTTCCTCCATGTAGTCTTGTATGCCCATAACACTTCCGGAAGTTTGCCAGTCCAATTTCTTCGATGATTGGCCACAGTCTTAGTAAGGATCCCCTCAATGACTTTATTAGTGCTTTTCACTTGGCCATTCTCCTGTGGATGGTAAGGTGTTGTGATTTTGTGATGGATTTTATATTTCTTAACTGATTCCTAGATGTTATGAGATGTGAATTGGAACCCTCCGTCTGTGACTATCTCTCTGGGTATGCCAAACCAGACAAAGATGTCTTCGAAAAGAAAGCCTGAGACAACCTGCTCCATGGCTTTGGTTAGTTCCTTCACCTTGACCCATTTTGTGACATAGTTAGTATAGATCAAGATGTAGGATCTCTGTCTAGATGAAGGATTGATTGGTCCTACAAAATCTAGAGCCCACTTCTCAAAAGATTCTATGATGATTTGGGGCTGTAATGACATCTCATCTGATTGCAGTGGTTGGCCCATCCTTTGACAACTATCACATCCCTCCACAAACTTCTTGGCATCTTGAAATATTGTTGGCCAGTAGTACCCTGTTGAAAGGACTTTGTATCCTGTCTGTTTATCTGTGAATTTTCCTCCGTAAGGTTCCTCATGGAAGGCTTTGAGGATATCAAAGAACTCATCCTCTCTAACACATCATCTGATTTGGAAATCAACTCCAGAGTGGTAGAGGTTCCCATCTATCTAGGCATATGTAGTACTTTGTTGTATGATTTTATTTTTCTCCCTGAAGGACAAATGCTGGGGAAACTTCCCTACAACAAGGTAATTGGCTATATCTACATACCAAAGTGAGTAAGTAGAAATAGAAAAAAGATATTCATTAGGGAAAGAATCTTCAGTAGGGGTGCAACTATCATCAATAGTTAACCTGGAAAGAAAGTCAGCTACTACATTATCTTTTCCAGGCTTATCTACAATAGTGATATCAAATTCTTGTAACAACAATAACCAGTGTGTAATCCTACCATTTGTAATTGGCTTATTCATTGAGAAATGAATGACAGAATGGTCAGTGTTTACAAATACTTGATATCCAGTAATGTAATGTTGGAATTTATTGATGGCATGCACAACTGCTAAAATGTCATTCTCGATAACTATGTAGTTGAGCTCAGTTGGAGTTATTTTTTTACTTATGTAGTAAATGGCATATGGTTTCTTATCCTCCAGCTAGCCTAGAACAACACCTACAACAATATTTGATGCATCTGTAGCTATGTGAAATGGCAGTTCCCAATTAGGTCCTTGCAAGACCGGGGTTGCTGATACATAGCCTTTCAGATTTAAGAAGGCCTGCTCACATTTCCCTGTCCACAAGAAATCAACATCCTTCATGAGCAAGGAAAATAATGGCGATGTAATTATTGAAATTTTTTCTATAAATCTTTTGTAATACCCTGCATGCCCCAAGAAACTACGTACCACTTTCTATGTTTTGGGGGTTGGAATTTCTAGGATTACCTCTATTTTGGTAGGGTATACCTTAATTCCATTAGTAGAGATGTAATGTCCAAGCACGATCCCTTCAATCATTAGCATGTGACATTTCTCCCTGTTCAAGGTAACATTAGTTTGTACACATCGTTCTAACACTTTTTCTAGATTGACTAATGCTACTTCAAAAGCATCTCCATAAGTTGTGAAATCTTCCATGAATATTTCTAGACAATCATTCAATAAGTTGGAGAAAATTCCCAAAATTTCCCTTTGAAAGGTTGCTGGTGCATTATAGAGCCCAAACGGTAGCACTATGAATGTGTAGGTTCCCTGGGGAGAAGTAAAGGTTGTTTTATCCTGGTCTTTCGAGGCGATCTGTATCTGATTGTATCCATTGAATCCATCCAAAAATGAAAAAAAATTCTTTCTGGAGAGAGTATCAAGGACCTAATCTATAAATGGTAATGGAAAATGGTCCTTCTCAGTGGCCTTATTGAGTTCTCTATAATCAACACAGACCCTCCACTTGCCATTCTTTTTAGGAATGATGACAAGTAGTGACACCCACTAATTGTCAAATATTAGATAAATAAAATTAGCACTCAAGAGTTTTTGTAGTTCCTCTTTCACCACTTCCTTTAGTGCAGGGTTCATGCAGCTTTATGGTTGTCTGACTGGTTTGCAACCATCCTTCAAATAAATACAGTGAGTGCATATGTTAGGGTGGATCCCTTTCATATCTATATAATCCCATGCAAATGCCTTTTTATAATTCTACAATAGCTGTAACAACCATTGATTCTGTTCAGTAGTCAAATTGGGGTTAACATTCAAAACATTTCTAGCCTCAATCTTAATTGGGCTACTAGCAGTATTTAGAGTTGTCCTCATTTGTTCAAAATCGATATCTTCCACCTCTTCCTCCTCATGTTCATTTTAAACAGAAGAAACAAATAGGGAATTACTAATAAAACCATTAATAACATCATCTTATGTTTCATCTTTAAAATATTGGGCTTTCCCCAAAGTGAGGAGTGGTAGGGAAAGATCTGACTCGGGCTCAAACTCATCCCACCAAGGATTGTACACATCCACGTTTGGTTTGGGGGATAAAGATTAAGGTTCTAGGTTGCCTGGCCATTTAAGATCACGATGGATCCCTCGCTACAGCCTATAAATTCCTCCTCAATGGCTAACCAAGGTCTCCCTAAGATCAAAGGATGTCCCTCCAAATTTGATTTGGGCTGTAGAATAAGGAAATCAGCCGGGTATCTCAAGGAAGCTATCATAATCACTATATCTTATAACATCCCCTTGGGTTTAACACGGGACCTGTCTGCCAATTCAAGCACAATGGGGGTGTGTTTAAGTCCCTACAGCCCGAGAGAAATGAAGTGATCTTTCGTCATTACATTAATGGCAGCCCCAGGGTCAGTCAATGTATTGGCTATGGGTTGATCATTAATGTATATGATGATTATACACTTGCTTGGATCCTTGTGCTTAGTAAGGAGAGGCTGAGCAGACATTAATTCGGATAACTCTCCCATCACATGTATGGTGGCAGGGTCTTTAGGCTTCCTTCTAGGTTTCTTGATGCACAAATATCTCACTGTCATGGCATAGATGGGTACTGCTTGAAGGGCTTGTAGCAAAGGGATTCGTACATACAGAGTTTGCAACTCCCTAAGGAAATAAAATTCAAGCTATGAAGTCATCCTAGGTTCAGCTAGTCTCTAAGGATACGGGAGGTCCTGCGTAACAACAATTGAATTTGTTGTTATAGGTGTATTAGCCTTCCCTGAATTAGCTGTTATAGATGTAATAGTTCTTCTCAGGTTGGCTATTACAGATTTAAGAACTTCCTCTATATTGGTTGTTGTGGATATAGTAGTCGCCTTAGAGTCTCTAGCTTCTCCTCTGTATGGTTCACAGTCTTCCTCCATAATGATAATGGAGTGACTGGGGTTAATTACCATACTCGATCGTAATTGTATTTCATTAAATTCCACGGGAGTAGGCCTGGAAGGTCACAGGAGCCTCTATACCCTGAGTTGATTTATTGTTTGGGTTGGGTTAGGTTGCACAAGTAGTTGAGGTCACACATGTGGTGGAGGAGCAGAAGCTTGTAAAGGAGGTAACTGCAGCTATTGCTGCATGGGTGGTGCAGGCAGAGTTGAATTTTGGGCATTTCCTCTCCAGTTCAGGTTCCATGGGTATGGTTGGGATTGAGGATATTGGACAAGAGGAGATGGAGACCATTGGTTCCAAGGTGAAGGGAACTGAGCTAAAGGAGGGGTAGAATATTGCCATGGATATGGTTGATTATTATATGCATTGTTCCATGAATTGAAGGAGGAAAAGTCTTTAGAAATACCTAGAGGTTGCGGTTGCCATGGCCTCTATGGTGCAATGAAGTAAGAGGGATGAACCTCTTCACTTGATTCTCTAAGTGCTTCCTTTAATCGAGGAAGCTCTAGACACTTCTATCTCGAATGTTCCAGCTCACAGATGTTGTAGAGGCTGATGCTATTTAGTTTGCATTCCCTGTAAGGATGTTTCTTCATACAAGTCAGGAAGAACATAGCTAGGGGTGTATCAACTTTTGGTTGTGCCTTTTTGATCTATGATATTGTTATCTGGGCTGAGAGAGTACTGAGGATATTAGTCTTAAAATTTTTGAACAAATTTCCGATTTCTGCTTTGGTTACTCCTCCCCCTGCATATTTGTGTATGCGAATAGAGGCATCCCGAATTATACTTCTTCCTCTAGATGATCCTTGAGAGCATCATAGGCAAAACTTTATAATTTTCATGAATGGATCTTGTGATATATCCCCCTTGACTAATAGGTTCAGGGTGCTATCATTTTTGGCTTGTTGGAGCCTGAACCACATTCAGAGGTGATTTAGCCAAACAAATCCTTGTACTACTTGCCCTTTCAACAACATTCCGCATAGCGCAGCCTGAGGTCTCACCTGAAGTAGCATGGGAGGGTGGTAGAACCAGGTTTCCACATCCTGGAGATGTCTGATGAGTTCAAGTGGTATGTCGTTCGACCCTGCACGCAAGTCACTTCACACACTTTCCCGTACCTTGCAGCCTGAGATACTGCCTTTGTGCAACCCTACTCAAGGGCTGAACGTTGTGCTTCTATGTCATTACCAAATACTTTACTAATATTCCAATGTTAGTTGATTATCTTAGCCTACTTGCATGCTTTAAGTTATGCTTAACAATATAAACCATTCATACAGGTGCGCGTAGTAAATAAATAGTATATTCGCAAATTATATCAAACATGCATTAACCCAAGAGCAAATACACAGAATTATAATAGAACTTATCTTTATTAATTCCTTCCTTGGTTACAGACTCGACTCAGCCCTGCGCACTCAGTTGTAGGGGTCCACACACTCAACTGTGGACTACTAGGCCTCTGCGCACTCAGTTGGAGAGCCTTCTCCTACTCTACGACCCAAAGACACACTTCACTTAGTCTCTTAAACTCTTGCTTCACTCTACTACTTATCTTCTTTTACACTTAGAACCTCGTTCTATTTATACAATCCCATGGTCCGTGGACCATGGGTAGGTTGACATTACATTACAAAACTAGGGCGGATAACCCTGTGACTCTAACATACTTCTGCGCCCTACACCCACATTTTGTGGAGATTTACAACAAAATTCAGTCAAAACCTGGGCTTTGAGCCCCAAAACATGCCTTGGGGGGATTCCATGCCCAAAAATCACATTGATAATTCCTTTGAAGTAATAAGAAGGAAAAACCAAAAGTAGCCACATTCCGCTTTTGGAGATCAGGAGCTAGCCTTCCTGATGCTCAGAGAGGGCTCTCTCTTTAAAATTTAACTTTTTTTTAGTTAAGATGTTTTTTGGGCATGGAATCCCCCCCATAGCTATTTAGATCCTACCTGTAGTCCAACGCTGTTGTAGTAGTCTAGCCTCGTCGATCCGGATGAGCTCCTCCTTCACTTCGAAACCTGCATTCACTAACAA